>JAJLWO010000073.1:0-72267 GCA_030570775.1 Ogataea pignaliae | reverse complement strand
GGGAATGCCTCTCAAGACGAATAAGTCGATCGACGTGCTAAACTTTTAAAAACTGTTGATCTTGAAATTGACAACCAATTACGTAATAAGAGAAGTGTAGTGAAGTGAGTGATGAATGGCTGGCCCAGCCATTCATTATGTCTCACATTCCCAACGTTGGTGTGTTTCAGATTTGAATTGCCATTGAAAAGTCCCAGAATGGCATCTCGCTACAGCTGTGCGGCCAGTTGGCGCTCACCGCGAAGAGGCGGCCGTGAATGCGGTGTGCCAGTGCCGGTGCCAGGGCCAGTGCCGTGACATATTTGGGATAATTGTCTAGTGCTGAATTATGAATGTGCGCTAGATATTAATAATTTTTCAAGTGACATTCCTGCTCGACTGATCAAATAACGACGAGTGATTCGAGTGGCCACTAATTGAGGTTTGGGGGCATCCATCCCTGCTGCAGGTACACTCACACACACACACACACACACACACTCAGGGAAGGAGTTACAACCGTTTCGGAACAGTCAGTCGCACGGGGTTGAGATTCACCGGGGAAGGCGAGCAAAACATCTCCCTGGTGAAACAAATTTTACCCTCACTCACACGCACTCACGCGTACGTTAATAGCCTTGTATTGAAGCACGCATATACATACCTATACATATATAGACTAGCAAGAGGTATTGCGACAAAAGCCATCTCATATCTTACAAACACCCTTTCTTTTAAACAGAACCAGAACCAGAACCAGAACTATCCACTACGACCCTTGGTCTTGTCTCGTCTCGTCTCATCACAATAGCAGTTACTGCTTTTTCCCTTTCCAACCCGTATCTTATCGTTCACCCTATAGAAACATACACAAATACACAAAACAGATATTTCATCCCTTCCTTTGTTACCAAAAGTTCTATTATTAGTTTCACTTATCAGTCATGTCTTCACTCTTCAAAAGATCCTCCAGAGACAAGGAAAAAAAAGATAGAAATTCAACTAAAAGTCGAATCCCATCTGGTTCATCCTCATTTTCCTTCAACCTCCACCAGCAACAACAACAGAACGAAAATTTGAATGCCCCAACAAAGGTGATACAGGCAACTCGTTCCTACATAGCACAAAGGCCCGGCGAGCTTAGTTTCAAAACTGGTGATTTTTTTCATATCATCCATACAGCAGATCCAAATGATCCATCAATAGAAGCCCATGATCCCATCAAGAACCTCAAGGGGAAAGTTCCAACTTCCTACTTTAGATTTTTTGACAAGACTCATAGACCAAGCGCTGGAGGAGGAGCAAGATCTTCCGATGGAAGTAACTCCATAGTAAGCCCTCTACTCAACAATCATCTTGCCGACGGCCATAGAAGTAACAGCACAAGCATCAGCAGTGGTAGTGGTAGCGGTAATGGCATCGGAAACGGCAATCTCCACCTGCCAAACTCACCTTCAGCGGTTAAAAAGGTTGCTCCACTACCATCACTATATGGAAGGCTACTTTACGATTTCAAAGCGGAAAGACCAGACGAGTTGAATGTTGTTGCGGGAGACAGCATTATAATTTGTGCACATTATGATTACGAGTGGTTTATTGGAAAATTCCTCGACAAGATTGGAGAACCAGGATTGATTCCGGTCACTTATATTCAACTGTTTGACATCTCAACAAAGATTCCATACAGAGAAACTGCAAGGCAGATCATCGATAGGGAAAATTTACCCACCGTGGATGAATGGAAAGCCATCAAGAATAGGCATAAGGTTAGTGCTAGAGCAGTTGGTGGTGTTGTTCCTCATGGGTCTGCCCCTCAACTGCAGCAACAGCAGCAACAACAACAACAACAACAACAACAATATGGTGAACAGCCTTCCCTCTCAAGATCATCGTCAACAAAGGCAAACTACCAAATGCTTGAGTATTCCAACCTTTATGCAGTCGACGTCAACATAGAGTCCTTTTCATGTACAAATGGGAAGTATTGGTATCTCGTCAGAGTGCTGATGTCAAACGACACAGTTCGAACCTTGTGCAGGTACTACGAGGATTTTTTCAATTATCATCAGACCGTCTTGAGCACATGGCCAAGGGAAGGAGGAAGGTACGATACAAAAGAAAGAAAGGAAAGAATCATCCCTTTTATCCCTGGTCCTGTCATTGACGTGAGTGAAAGCTTGTGCCATAAGAGAATGGGCGATTTGAACATTTACTTGAAATCAACCGTTCGACTACCAGACTACATCTCAAAGACAAACTTGATCAACTCTTTCTTTGAATTGCAGGACGGCGATCAGGAGTTTGCTGGTCAGGAAGCACTACAAAGCTCACACATCCAACCATTGAGAACACCTCCAAACATGATCATGCCAAACAGGAACAACAATGACCAGACACATAACCCTGCAACTTTGGAACAGCAGCAACAGCACATGACCAGAAACTCGCAGTACCAACAAGATAGAATCTCACAGTACGAAAATATTAAAGGGTTCAACTCCGCTAGCAGCAGACTTTCAGGAATGCAGCTGAACGCCCAACAACCATCACAAGCTAACCCACATCAGCAGCAGCAGCCGCAGCAGAGACTCTCGTCCTTGTCTTCATCTTCCTCCTCGACAACATCGAAGATGCACACTGTCTCCAATGGTAGCGCCAGCCATCTCACACAGACAACAGCGGAAGCCTCCCCAGGCAAGCCAACACCAACGGCAGCCAAGTACAAGTTGAAATTCTACTACAAGGATGACATCTTTGCCATTGTTGTTTCCGATAATGTCACGTTAGACCAGTTGAAAAAACAAATTGTTCCAAGGATAGACGAATCAGAGGATGCTGGCATCGAGACGAGGTTGAAGGTTGTTCCTAAGGATGGAAGAAACGTTGATCAGGAGGAGTACTTTGAAGAGGATGAGATTGTTGATGATGCATCCTTGTGGAACTCTGCTAACTTTAATGATAAGGGTAAGTTCTTAGTCATTGTGCCTTCTTGATCTTGTCATGCCGAAACTATTTTTTTTGTTTTGAACTTTATTCGATGATAAGTTTGAATTGTTTTTCTGTTATCTCTCTCACGCACGCCTCATAAACTCTCGACTGTATTTTCACCTGCTTTTCTTTCCTTTTTTTTCATTTTCACTTCTTTCCTTGTCTCTTTATAGGGTGGACTATATCTCTTCTTGGTCTAACCCGTCGTTTTCTTGTGTATGACGTTGATATTGGTTTTTTTCTATGCTTTATTCTTCTTTCGTCATCTGTGACTTTGAACATCTAAATAATTCTCTTAAGCATATATACAAGATGAGCTAGAATTCACTGTACAAAATTACAGACGTTGAGGCGTTTGCCAGCCCCACAACCATCACTTATTCTCTACTCTTATCATACATCTCCCCACGAAGCTTACTCTTGGCGCTATACGCCCTCAATATCTTCTGTAGAGCATTGGCATTCCTGTCGTTGTACAGTTTCAACTCCTTCTGTTGAGGCACAGGATCACCACCTGCTGCATCAACGTTCAACGCTGACTCATCAGATTCTTCGTTTTGATCAGATGTTGCATCTTCAACATCAACGATATCAACAGCTGCACCTTTCCCTCCGAACAACGTATTGACGGCATTCCTAAAGTACTTGTCGTACTTCTCGAGTGCATAGTCTGTATTCTCAACAGTGTTTATCTTATACTTCACCTCCCACTTATACCCGCTTTCTGGATCCAACACGTCCAACGATGGGGTAGGATACAAACCTTCAAACAGTTCACCATTAAAATAGTGATCGGCAGTAACGTACAGCACAAACGTATCCGATGCAGTCTTTTGCCGGATCAGTTTATTCGTCTCTATGAATAACCTTCTACGTTCCTTGACGTTTCCTGATTGCTGCTTGATTCTTTCCGTTGGAAGCATCTCTTCTTCCGTCTCTAGCAAAATCTCTGATTCGGCATTTAGCGTATCGTTGATCTCCTTCGAGTTAGTTAGTCTTTGCACCAACTCTTCATCGAGCACATTCACGATGATTTGAATGTGTGAACCCAACGGTTTCCTTTCTTCATCGACAGCTGTCGTTGTGCTACTCTTGTACTCGGTGATCATACGAAACGGCCTACCATTTGACTTTTCTAATATGGTATCCAAAACATCCTGCCACATTTTCATGCTTACTCTAAACTCGAAATCGGCAATGTAAGAAGACAGTGATTCTCTTTTGTCCTGCCAGTGACTTCCAACATCACTCACGATCCTTTCCAAATCAGCCTCCAGATCAACTGATTGTGATCTCCTTGTTGTATCGTTGTTAGAGACAGGTTGATCATACCCGTGAAAGATATGATCGATCTCACTCAAGCTCAAGTAACAGAATCCAAACATCTGTTTGATGTTATGCATGGCAAGGAAGATCCCATCCATGTTTCCGATTCTTGCCTGGAAGTGATATTTAATCATCGTTGTCCTAACGAGGTCAAACAGTTCCCTTTCAAAGGACTCATACTCACCGAAGGTACGATGTATTTCGTAGTTTGTTGGATGGAAGTCGGTATGGGATATGTCATACCTGATGGCACAAACGGCACGTGTCTTGAGGTCGAACGTTCCTGTACCTGGTAGATCGCCATGTCTTGCGTCTAGCTGAGAACGCATGAGGAACTTGCCAACGCGGGCGTAGTGGTATCCAGATGTCGTGTCTAAAGGTGGTGGTGGTTCAGTTGACGATTTCAAGTGTCTTGCAAATTGTTTTTCGGGTGTAGTTAGGAATAGTTCCAACTCATGTCCTAGCAATGACAAGACAATTTCTGAATCAGCTGTTGTATCTGCGTCAATCGAGTAAATCGTGTTGTATGGCTTGTCCTTCACTGACACGATGGAGGAGGATGGGAATTTGGCACTTGCCGAGGAAGTTGTGACACTTGGGAAGCTCTTGGAAAACTGTGAGGTGTTCATTGGTCTGTTGTTACTGAGGAGTGAGTGGAAGTGTTTCAACACTGCCGTCATTGAGGAAGTGGATGAATAGTATTTGAGCGGGTTCTCATCAGCGTTTAGCTCTTCTCCAGTATGAGCCTTATGGAAAGACGAAGCCGTGGTGTTTGTCTCTCTTACGATCCTGGTCAAGATAGGATCTCTACCGGAAGGTATAAAGCCAGTCACCGTCTCAAATTTGAACTCGTCTATACTTGGGATGTTCAACAGATGAGGTGAAAAGTTAAACCTTTTCGTTCTTGGATCACGAAGGTAGTGAACTCCTGGAGAGAACAATACCCTTTCTAAATCGTGCTCCAAGTTGGGTATCTTTTCAGGAGGATCGTTGTACTCTGTCAAAGGCTCATAATTGGGCGTAGATGATGTATCTATCGTATGATTCGCAATTGGGCTTATGATGACAGGCTCCCTTGGGGGCGATGTAGTTGTAGCAGAAGCTGATGCAGAAGCTGATGCTGATGCCGACGCCGACGCCGATGACGCCGCTAGATTGTTTCGCTTTGACCTACAGAGCGTCTCACCCCGTTGAACCTCTGCTGCTTTTGCAAGTAAAGAATTCATACGATCCAAAGCGCTAGCTGGAGCAGACAAGTTTGCCTCTTTTTCTGTTGCCAAAGAAGATAAAGCGTTCTTGTGATGGGTAAGATGTAGCGGTCTTCTGACAGCTGTACGCTCTGGCAAAGCATCACAATCATCCGTGCTCTTGCTAGTGGTACCATGATGTCTCAGCTGCTGGCTGGTATGACTGTGGTGTATGCTTTTGACAATCGGGAGGGACCATTGATTAGGCGGCGTGGAAAGGAAAGATGATAGTACCTTTTCACATATAGCTTGAGTGACAGGACGCCTTCTTCCTGACCGAAAAAGGCGCATACTAGCAAATACCGTACTAGTAAATATAGTTTTAACAAACTGATATTTGTATACGTTTGCCTGTGATATTCAGGAGGATAATATCTCTTCAACCTCTTTAGTATCTATCGGGAGATGGGTGTTTATCGCTCAAGTCTGATCTCTCTAGAGAATCCTCAAAAATTTTCAGGCTGCACCTGAAATAGAGAAAAGAGCCGCACGCCCCTTAGACTCGTCCTCACTTAAACCTTGAAGAGGCCATCTACAGAAGCCTTTATCTATAAATTAGGGGAACACTACAACACTGTTGAATAAACACAAATAATGTAGACGGGGTAGACGGGTTTATCACTAGGAAACTTCATTCTTCACAAGTGTAAAAAATGACAAAGACAGAAAACGGTAGAGAAAAAGGAAAAACGAAAGAAAGACTAAAAAAATAATTGTCACTTTAGAATCACCATCCACCACCACCAAACCCACCTCTACCTGGGCCACCACCATGATTATGACCACCACGGCCACCACCACCACCGAAACCGCCAAACCCTCCACCAGGAGGACCTTGTGGACGGCTATGCCCACCACCCATTCCACCAAGAATCCCACCAATTCCACCACCGCTGTGACGTCCTCCTCCACCTTCATGATGGCCGCCGAACAGAGAGCCCAGAGCAGCCGCACCAACAGCGGCGGCACCTGCTCCAAGGGCAACCTTACCGAATGACAAGCCAGATGAAGAGCTTTGCTGCTGTTGTGCAGGCTGTTGCTGTTGTTGTGGTTGGTACTGCTGCTGTTGGTACTGTTGTTGCTGTTGTGGTTGGTACTGTTGCTGTTGTTGTGGTTGGTACTGCTGTTGTTGTTCTTGCTGACCTTGTTGCTGGGCCGACTCGTTGTATTGAACCTTCGAGTCAGAAGTAGCATCAGTTGGAACTTCCCATTGAGAGGCACCGGTAGCTGAGTTCACGTAGAAGTATGTTTTGTATTCCTTTACGAATTGAGACGAGATTTTGGGTTAGTAGCTGGGGTGGTGGTGGAGTTAGTTGAAATATACTGATTATATGTGTGTACTTACATCATCCCATTTGGCAATCCAACCGGAAGGCAAAGAAGGTGGGTTTGGAATGTCACTCATTCTGTGCTTAATTGATATGTTGACAGTTGTAAAAGATTGGGTTTGAAAGAAAGTGTAGAAGATAATTGTTAGTAGTTAAGGCAACCAAGAGTGCCATATATATATATGGAAGAGATTAGAGTGCCAACCAACCTGAAATTGGCGGAGTATCTTGGGGTGACATGCAGGGGAGGAGGGCAAGGGTGAAAGCTGTGAAAAGGGCGAACGAAGCGAGAGACGATGATGCAGCTGCTAAATACCGACGGATTCGTCGGACTCAACACGGGATGGATAAGATTGAGGATTGACCTAAAGACTGATGGTTTGGTTCATATCATTGCAAAAAAAGGCCATATAATAGCCAGGAAAGTGTATATTACTCGTGTATTTGCCGACAGATACACACACACACCTCTTTCTCCCTCTGTCCCTTTCTCTTCTTCACACGGACTGACGCGTCATCATCTGATTCGGACTTACTACAACAGATAATCCCATACAGACGTTGAGTAACATATACTATGGGCGGATTCAACAACGTTATACTGTCAAAGACACACCTGGTACCCCATTACAACGTTACGTTACAACTCGAACGATTGACCGTGCTGCTAAAGGACAAGGAAACAGTTGCCACGATCTACCCAATCTTTTCATCCGAGGAGATTCCAGAACAGTTGATCAGATTCCTAACGCAGGAGTATAACGATGAGATTGCCCGTGGTGAAACCCAGCCCTTTTTTGAACCGTTGACGGTAGGGGAGTTCAAAGGATACTGGTTTGGCCAGTTTGCCGCTATCATGGTGCTTGGTGATCAACCCGAGTTGGATCAATTCTGTTCTGCTGGAGATTGGGCCAAGAAGTGTCTAGGTACATTCTTTATAAAAGCCAGTTATCCTGGTAGATCTGCTCATGTTTGTACTGCCAATTTCTTGGTGAATGCTGGTATTCGTAAGAAGGGAATCGGAGGGATCTTGTGCGAGTGCTTTTTGGCATGGTCGCCAAGGTTGAGCTATACGTATGCCATGATTGAACTTATCTTTGATACCAACACCGCTGCCAAGAATGTTCTTGAAAGGCTGCAGTTTAAGAAAATTGGGAAGGTTGCTGGATGTGGCTTGTTGAAAGGATCTAGTGATACTTTGGTTGATGCTCTAACCTATGGAAGGCTCTTGGATTCTCACACCGACATGGAGCCAGGAGGACCAACGAAACATGACAATGTTAGGATTTTCTTAACTACCAGGCAGTATCCTAAGAATGCAACGAGAAAGGAAAGGGCAAGGTTACGCTCTTTGGCATCCAAATATTCTGTTGTTGAAGGTATCTTGATATACAATGGCAAGGAGGTCATTTCGAATTACTCTGATCAGATGAGGATAGCTAAGGCTGCACATGAGGAGACACATTCTGGAATCAACAGGACCACAATGTGGTTGCGTAGTAGATACTACTGGCCTCGAATGAAGAGCACAGCAACAGAGACGGTCAAGCTCTGTAAGAAATGCCAGGAAAATCAATCTGTACAGCATATGACACGGAGAAAGAATTCCAGCCAGCGGAGTCCCGAGGAAGGAGAGTATAATGAGGATGAAGATCTGGATTATGAGGAGGAGGAGGAGGGGGATAAGGAGGAGGAGGATGCTGAAGAGGAAGACCTTGGTGAAACGGAGGAAGAGGAAGACGGCGAAGATGTAGATGAAGATGCAGAACGAAATCATATGGGGAACACCCTTCCACTCTCCTCTCCAGGGCTTGATAATCCGTACAAGCGCCAAAGATTAACTATCAACAATGACCCGTATGGAGGATCCAACTCATTACATCCATTTGGCGGAATGAATCTTGAAACGAATGACCTCACTCAGGTTGTAGAGATGATGGGTGAACAGAGGGCCGTATCGCAACAGCAGCAGCAGCAGCACGGTCTACTCTCAATGGCAAAAAACGAGATGCTACTTTCGCAATCAGCAATAACGGGCAGGAATGTTGGTATTCAACAGCATGCCAGCTATTCTCTATCACATCCGGGGTTAAGCCCTATTCCTGATCGGTACCCTTACATCATGGATCAATTCCCTGGAGCATTGTCGCAGAGAGACAATGGCGCAAATTTAGTTGAAAGTAGCTCACAGCAACAACAACAACAACAACAACTACAAGGATCCATTGGCAACGGTAAGAGCAACAGCAAGAATAATACTAAAAATGACGACGATAACAGTCTTCAAGGGATGGGGATGATGGCGAGACCCATTGTGATGGATGGTCCGAACAGCGCAGTGACGAACCCTGATACAGTGTACACGGAGGAGGGTCCAGAGACTGGACAAACCTTACAGACCGATGTCATCATTGAGGATGAGCATGAGCATGGTGGAAAGAGGGGTTCGAGGGGCCCTGGCCAATCGTGGTGATTGAGCCATGTATATAATATAGCATAGTATAGTATAGCATAGTATAGCATAGCATAGTATAGCATAAAGTTATCAAATCCAGTTTATTTGGAGACAGTAGAGCGTGACGTTTGTGTATCTGTAGCAGATCTTTACTTTTAAAAGGATCTCCGATCTTTGTGCCCCGTGTGCCACCCCGTGAAATAAGATGAGTCTGCCCCGCACGTCTGACGGGATAGACTCTGAGGAGAAGCTGTGCCTCGTTCCTTTCAGTTACTCGATTGGAATCAAGGATAATGGCTGCCTCCGTTGAATTAGATGAATGGATTTTCCTTTCGAGAGGGATTTACGAGAGGGATTTGAAGCTTGTTTGTTCGAGGAAAGGACAATTGGTTGCCATTATTCCAAAGGAGATAGAGAGAGAAACGAAAAAATTTGGTGAAATTTCCACCATTACAACCACCACGCCGTAAATTGGCCGCGCCCATCGACGCACGGCAACAACAGCTTCTATTTACTTACTGTATTCAGGCAGGCTACAGAACTCAGAGTCTAACAGCTTAGCTACAAAACAACTAATCAGCACAACAATTTCTTTAAATACCAGTGCTATCCACCGCATCTGTATACATCCCAATTAAAAATACCATTGCCCGAGAGATAAATTTCAAAAAGATTTGTCAAGTCTTCGTCAGACCCTACACTATATCCAGAGACAGAGCTCAAGTCCAACAGAGCCTTAACAAGGGTTCTTCCCTTCCTTCCTATCCTCTTGCTGACAATAGCATACATTTCATTTCGAGTCCATTCAATCATTAATGTCAGAACACAGAGAGAATGCCGGTCCATCTCTCTCATCGAGAAGGAGACCTTCTTTCTACTCAAACATGAGTTTCAACCTCAAAGATTCAGTTGGATTTAAAATACGGCAGAGACTCTACAAATTTGAGGAAAAACTAGGACCCATCTTGAAGAAGATCATACCCAACTTTATTGCTGCTCACTACTGCTACATCATACTCTGGTGCATTTTTGGATCCATCATGATATACCCTCAGAAGAACATACGATACATTGACGCTCTATTCTTCTCTGCAGGTTCGTCCACGCAGGCTGGCCTCAACACAATCGATACAAACACCTTGACCTTGTTCCAGCAGATGGTAATCTACATCATATCAATGTTCACAACCCCTATTTTTGTTCATTCGGCCATTGCCTTTCTAAGACTGTACTGGTTTGAAAAGACCTTTGATGACATCAAGCAACGGTCAAAGATGAACTTCAAGATGAGGAGAACTGCAACCATTGCTGCATTTAGAACACAAACCATGGAAAGATCAGGATCGAACATCAACGGTACCGCAACTCTCAACAACAGATACGAAGCAAACAGAATGGCGGGAAGGACAAACACAAAAACATTCAAACCTTTGCATACTTCAACTCTACATCACGATGGATACGGTACCCATAACGCATCTGAGGATCTAAGTAAGAGACTTTACAAGTATAACCACGGAAATTCAAATGCGAAAGAAGATGATAGCAAGCTTGATGAGGTGTTGGAAGATCAGGAGTACACAATGCCTGTATCTTCAAGCTCAGGTACTTCCCCAGAGACAAACCCAAACTACGCGAGAGGAAACGATAGCGACAACAACAACAGCAGCAACAATCACAATAACAGCATCAGCAACAACAACAACAACAACATTGAAATGATAGACCTATCACATCCACATCATAGTACGGCAGTGTCACTCAATGGCAACTCAAGCGGAGAGTTCGACCCAAACGTTTATAATGACGTTGTTCATGATTCTGAGCCCAGCGATTCCGATGTCAGCGATGGAGAAGCCCCACACCACATAGATGATGAGCATCATGCGCAACCACTGAAGAACGAGGGTAAGGATATTCGATTCGCCAATCTTCCAAAACCACAGAGAAGATCAAACAAGGACATCAACCCTAGAGACTTGTACATGTCTATTTCAATGATGCAGCATAGCAAACAGCAAAACAACCAGAGCGATGAGTCCGGTCCCGCTTTAGTCATCAAGGGTCCAGCTGAAAGAGAGCAGTATCTGAAACTACCAGGCCATAAGAACAAACACAAGTCCCATCTCAAGCATAGGAGACAACTGAGACAGCAGAAGAAGAAACGTGAGAAGCTTGCCAGGCAGAAACAAATGCAGGATGACTTGATTGAAAATGAGGTTGATGAGATAAAGTTGAAGCCGAACACGCAGAATGAGTTATCCAGAGTGCACGATCCAGCCAGTCCAAGGCCTACTGCTGCAACTTCCATCCAATTCGAGGAACCTGTCCTACCCGGAAGAAGGAAGAGCTATGGTGTGAACAAGATGTTGAACGTTGTACCACCTCCCCCAGTTGCTGCTCCTTCTCCCGATCCAGAAGCCGACGAAAGTGATTTAAGTGCCGAGTTTGATTCAGATACGGGTGATGATGACTTTTCCTCAGATGCAGGAAGTGCAACAAATAACAACTATATTGGTGATGGAGAAGTTGGGGAGGAGGATGGAAATGACAGTGCTGATGAAGGTGCTATGAACTTCAGAAACGTTGGAAGAACACAGTCCCACATAGTCTTCTCCAGTGCCTCTCCAGATAAGTCCAGAGCACAGGGAATCAAGATGGACAAGAGAGCTCATACATTAGACGTCAACATGGATAAGCATGACATCAAATCGTCAATGAAGAAACCGTCACACATTGTCAAGTCACCCACATTTGACAAGTTGATCCGCAAGAACATGCGTCGGAAGGCATCTAAGAAATTTGCAAAGTTGAGCAGAAGACTAACCAAGACAAGATCGGGCCCAATTAGGCTCAGATCGCAGAGCGGGATGAATCATGCTAACACTCAAGACATGTCAGATGACGAACTAATCAGCCTGTACTCGAACACGCACAATCCTCAGGCGAATTATCTTTCATGGACACCAACTGTTGGTAGGAACTCCACTTTCGTGGCATTGACAGATCAGCAAAAGGACGAGTTGGGTGGGGTTGAGTATCGTGCTGTGAAACTTTTGAGTATCATCTTGGTCATATACTACATTGGATTCCACCTCATGGCAATCGTGTTTTTTGTTGCTTTCATTAACACTAAGCCGTACTACGAAGGGATCGTCAGGTCCAACGGTGTCTCGCCTACATGGTGGGGTTTTTTCACTTCGATGTCTACGTTTAACGACGTTGGGTATACAGTTACTGCCAACTCGATGATCTCCTTCAGCGAGAACGCGTATGTGTTGATTATCGCCTCATTCTTCATTGTTGTTGGTAATACCGGCTTTCCCATATTTTTGAGGTTTATCATATGGATCATGTACAAATTCAGCAGGCCCTTGACGTTACTACAGGAATCTCTAACTTTTTTGCTCGAGCATCCGAGACGTTGTTTCACGCTGTTGTTTCCATCAGCTCCAACTTGGTGGTTGTTCTTCGTGTTGGTCTTGTTGAATTTTATTGATTGGATGCTCTTTCTTATCCTTGACTTCCATTCCGAAGTTGTCGCTGATGTTCGTCCCGGATATAGAGTCCTCGATGGGTTGTTCCAAGCTTTCTCTACCAGAACTGCTGGTTTTTCAGTTGTCAACCTAGCGCTTTTGAACCCTGCCATTCAAGTCAGCTACCTTATCATGATGTATATTTCCGTCATGCCGTTGGCAATTTCCATCAGAAATACCAACGTTTACGAGGAACAGTCACTGGGAGTCTACGTTGACCCTGAAGCCGTTCATGGGGATCATCATTCAACTTTGGAAAACAACAAGATTAGTTTTATTGGTACCCATTTGAGAAAGCAACTCTCGTTCGATTTGTGGTTTGTGTTCTTGGCTTTGTTTATCATTTGTATTGCTGAATCCAGCAAACTGAAGAACGATCCTGATTTTACAATTTTTTCAGTCCTATTTGAAATCACATCGGCATACGGTACCGTGGGATTGAGCTTGGGTTACCCAACAGTGAATTCATCGTTGAGTTCCCAATTCAACGCTCTTTCAAAGTTGGTTTTGATCGCAACGATGATCAGAGGAAGGCATAGAGGTTTGCCATACTCCATCGATAGAGCCATCATGTTGCCAACTAACAAGGTGAGGCAGAGAGATGACTATCAGGCTCATCAAGCATTGAGACGTGCACATACGCTACAGCAGTACCAGACTAACAATTCGCAAATGTCCGGTGGTGGGTATTCTGAACACAATGCTCCACTTTACAGAGTCAGTACGACTAACCTTCCTCGTGAGAGACAAACAACACGCAACAGTCTAACGGGAATGTTGAGACGTGCGCCTACATATGCTGGAGATTTGGCGAAACGGATTTTTTTGAACGATGAAACTTCCAGAGTTCATCACATGGGTTTCCCTGATAGGTCGTTATCGATGCCACAGCCATATCGTGACTATGAACTCCCTGATCCAGATGATATTAGACAACATGAACAGCAATACCAGGTGGAGATGCATGAGCAGCAGCAGCAGCAGCAGCAGCAACAGCAGCAGGAACAGCAGCAGGAACAGCAGCACAGTGAACGTCAAAGAGGACGTTATAACAGTGAAGGGTATGATCCTATGGATACCACCAACCCATTAGACGAGTACGATGGTTTTGGAGCTGTTCAGTCAGGTGAACCGTCTAGGAAGCTAGACAATAATGGCGGTGATGTGCTTCAACAGACTCAGACGGCTGCCAGTGGTAGCAAGCTTGATGACTATCATGAGGAACGGGATGTTTCTGAGCTGCCAAGGACCTCACAGATTAAGTTTGCAACGCCAGCTGAGAATCAAAAGGTTGGAAACGAACGTCGACAATCCTTTTGAGTGTCGAGCTGATAAAAAAGTTTTGAAAAATCTGTTTCTATTTCTAACCGTTTACATTTTGACCCTTTTACCATTTCTACATTTTTTGCTACTTATACGATCCAACATACTAATAATAATTTATAGACTTTATTTTCAGTGGTCATACATGGCTAACGTTCCACTCCAGCATCAACCATGCCGCTATCGCTGTTGGCTGTATTTAAGGGTGCATAAATCAAAGTTGAAATGGCAAGGCAGAAGAAAAGAAGTTCAAGCGGGAACTTTCAAAGCCATTACGGCTTAGAAAAAAAGTTGAGGTTTGCTTCTGAATGCGCTGAAGCACAGCAAAGCAAAGCAAAGGGCACGTTGAAAATGTACTCTACTATTACAGCTAAGTTTAGGGCTATGGAAGCGGCTCAGATGTTTGATTGCTAATGATAGCTTCCTCCACCGGTTGAACCCAAAATGGCAGGATACTTTCACTTTAATCAGTTCCATACTTAGCGCTTATCGTAAGTTAGAGAGAAACGATGGATTACCCCTAACGGCTAATAGGCTTCCCGCAACTGGAAATCAATAGGCAAAAGCATTAGATTTCATCCACGAGGGTGGGTATGAGCGCTTCGTCAGCCATCTATTCTTTGAAAAGTATTGGCATCCTGTGGAAGGAAGGATCTTAAATATATCGCCTCCCTCTGCCCTTATCAGTTCGATAGCTAACTTTACTTCCTGATTGATTTCCATTGACTGTCCCACAACGCGTTAGTGATAGTGGATAACAATACTGATCTATAGTTTGATTTCATATCTCTGTGGTCCTTCGGGACTTTTTTTCTCTTTGTTATCGCGCAGTAGGGCTTAAAACTTTCGCAAGAAACGAAGAAGATACTGTTTGCGCTATATTCCGAATACTGTTGCGAGTTCCAACTACCATTTATCTCTTTATCTATGAGCAGAAGGCAGAGAGCTCTCAGGCACTTTATAACAATCACTAGTTCCGAACCGTTCAGCCCATGCGCCGCACAACTGTTGGAAAAATTAAACCTATGCGGCGCGCGGTAGTTCACCTCGGCAGATTTTTCTCTCCATTTCTTTTCTCTCTCTCTGTATCCACCATTACACCTGTCTTTTGAGGTTCATGTCGTTTGGAAAGCAAAGGTAATGAAAGCCTCGAGGTTTTGCAATCGGACTTGAAAATATTCAGAGGAGCGGATCATTCCTCCTGTCCCACCCCTCCTCGGTTCTGAAAACTTTTGAACCGGTTGATTCCCGACGGAGTAAAGTTAAAAAGAAGAGAGAAAGAATACGCTTGAAACATGCAGACAGTTCTTTTCAGACACACACACACATATATATATATATACATATGATAGTTTTGCTGAATTGATCCGAAGAAAAATCTGATGAACTAGGCGAACTTTTAGACTGGAGGTTGGGCATCCAAGACATTCATTCAAGATTGCCTGCGAGACGCACGCAAAGTGACTTCCAAGAAATATTTTCCAACTACTACAGCCAAGCTTTCTGGGCATATGACAGTCCAAGTAGCCAAGATGTCTTGGATAAGGCCAAACAAACTGGATGCTTGTGACAAGGATGGTTGGAGATGGTTCAGTTCAAGGTGAGGGTCCGTCCCATCTATGTTCACGTTAGTTCTGTAATATACTAGAGTTATATCTAAGTCTTAAATCTGTGTCTTATTGCTCCTTATAGTGAGCAGCATGTCAGAAACTTTCTTTATCGACCGCTTTATTACCGACCTAAGCCGTAGCCCATTTCACATAGTTGACCCCAAAGTAGAGTGGAGTCTCAGGCCAGACCAGCCAGGCCAGGCCAGGCTGTGACCAATGTACCTGCGGCTGGCTGCATACACGCACAACCCGCACACCATTTTCAAATTAGCCAAACGGCGAGAGACACATGTCACATCGACAAAAATTGACTCGATTCGGATACTTTTAGCTGAAGCACGCGCATTCTTTTGCATAGCGCACTACGTTTTCTCGAGGAAGTTAAGAGATTTTGCTTTGACCTCCTCCCTGACAAAGCTCTGTATAGTTTCAATCTAAAAGGTTTCCGCCAGTTGACCTGCTGCATTGCATTTTTTTACACTACCAGAATCTCTGATAACGAGATAAGAGGCATGACACTATTCTAATTATCTGCCAAAACCATCCGTCAGAGACGGGGAAGGTAACAGTAACAGGCTTACACAATATCTAGTAGTCCTATATGCACACCCACTCACACCCACATACAAAATTTTAACCACTGGTGCAGAAGAAGAGAACTTTTCAAATCATTCTCCCCTCACAGAAAGTAAGTGAGTGAGTGAGTGAGTGAGTGAGTGACTACTATTTCGTCATCGCTCGTCGGTAATAGAGATTGGGAAGATCCCAAGAGAGACCTGGGAATAGGGTTGTTCGTACCAGCGTGTAGAGTCCCCGAAATGAACAATGCCAGTCAAGGGTCGTCGGCCCATAAAATGACATCATCTACTTGTGAAGTGCATCCATTTATCAGCATTGGATAAAAGCTCCATAATAAACTGAAAAGGACACGCACGCACGCGCACCCACACACCCACACACACCCACACACACACACACACATGCTACAGGCGAGAATTAATTAGAGGCTGGGATATGAATGTTCACGGAACAGCTTGATCAAAGATCAATCTATAGCTTCATCTACCTGAGGGTTTTTACCAGCATTCAGAGTGACAACCCTACCCTGTCTGTGGTCCCGCCAGGCAACCATTCCACAACCTCTCCTCCTAAAAGATGTGCGGCAACACGAGCGACATGCAGCGGTAGAAAAAGTTTCAGCAATAGGGTCTTATTGTTCTATTGGCAAAGGATACTAAAAAAAATAGCTTATCATGCAGCATGAGCCGTATCACCTCTCCCCTTCTTTGGTAGACTGATTGATAGAGGAAAATCTCATCATCAACAAACATTACGCAAGTGAGCTTATCAACTTTTACAACTCATAGATGTGGGTGCTACGGTATTGTGTAATTTCGATCAATGCCAAACAATTATACCTAGCTAGCTAGCTATCTATCTATCCCCTATACCTCAGACGTGTACGGCAGATCCTACAAGTATAAATACCGACTCTTCCCTACCTCTTTTTCATCATGGCACGACATTTCACAAGTGCAGGATAATCCTTATCATAATTCCCCCCTATTAGTTTCACCATAGGCATTTTACAACATAGGAATATTACCGTGCTCCATCCACAAAATGTCTGGCTCATCATCCAAAGACCTTGAAAAGAGAAACGATGTCGTCGAAGTGGCTACCCTTTCCGATGACAGCTCCCACACCCAAGAGGAACATCACCACCATGACCACACAAGACTCGTGGCTGACGGTCACACCGAACGTCGTCTAAAACCAAGGCACGTTAACCTTATTGCCATCGGTGGTAGTATTGGTACTGCTCTATTCGTCACCATTGGTGCTGCTTTGGCAAACGGTGGGTGTGGTAACATGTTGATCGCATTCACCATCCATGCCGCCATCATCTATATCGTCACCTTGACCATTGGTGAGTTGATCTGTTATTTGCCTGTTGATTCGCCGTTCATTTCTGGTGCCGGTAGGTTCGTCGATCCAGCTTTGGAATTTACTGCTGGTTATAACTTTTACATCATGGTTTCATTGTACATTCCTTTCGAAATCACATCTGTTAATTCTATGATTCACTATTGGAGGGACGATTATACTCCTGCTGCCGCTTTCATTCCTCAGATTGCAATCTATCTATTCTTGAATATCTTTGCCGTTGCTTGGTATGGTGAGAGTGAGTTTATCTTGGCTATCTTCAAGTTGATCTTGGCAGTTGGTCTTCTATTTTACACTTTCATCACCATGGTTGGTGGTAATCCTGAACATGATGCGTTTGGTTTCAGAAACTTTAAAGGTGTCGATAACGCATTTCCAACTTACATGGGTTCTGGAGCCAGCGCTTTCTGGGCTGCTTATCTGAAAGCCATATTTACCGAAGTTGCTCCTGAATATCTGGGTATGGTTGCCGGTGAAGCTGCCAATCCTAGAAGAACGATGCCTATGGCTTTCAAATCTATCATTTACAGATTGTCCGTCTTTTACGTCCTTGGCGCCATGTCTGTTGGTATCATGCTAAGGCACGACGATCAAACCTTGGTTACTGCCATTGCTAACGGTGCCGCTGGTGCCAACGTTAGTCCATACGTCATCTCGATGAAGAACTTGAACATTAAGGTTCTACCACACATCGTCAACGCCATCTGTATCACATCTTCCTTCTCCGCTGGTAACTCATACATGTACTGCTCTTCAAGATCCTTGTTTGCATTGGCCAAGAAGGGATGTGCTCCAAAGATCTTTACCTTTACAACAACTAACGGTGTCCCTATCGCCGCTTTGGGAATGGCCTTCTGTTTCTCATGTCTATCCTTGATGCAACTTGGTGCTACCGGTTCAGTTGCGTTTGACTGGATGGTGAACTTGTGTACCGCTGCCCAGATCACAAACTACTTCATCATGATGTTCACCTATCTTGGGTTTTACAGGGCTTGTCAGGCCCAAGGCTTGGACAGATTCAGTCTACCTCTACAAACATGGTGTACCAAGCTACAGCCATATCCAGCATACACTATGATCGTTATTATTGCCATAATCATTATGTTCTTGGGTTGTCAGGCCTTCTTGCCTCAACCATCATTTGACATTGATTCATTCTTGTACTATTACTTGATGGTGTTTGTTGATATTGCATTGTTCATTGGTTGGAAGTTGATCAAGAGGACCAAGTTTGTCGATCCAGCTACTGCGGATTTGACTACTGGTATCAAGGAAATAGATGAGCATGAGGCTCGCTTCTATGCTGAGAAGCACTTGCAAAAGGAGCAAGCCACCACCCTATGGGCAAGGATGTTGAATTGGGTGTTCTAAGTAACCTTCTTGTGTATTTTTTTTCTGTGATTAGTAACTGCGTTTGTTTGTTTGTGTCTGTTTTTTCTTTTTAAACTTCTCTTATTCTATTTTGATCATCGTTGTTGCTATCACAATTGGGTATCTATTGATATAATGGTGTTTTTTGCATTGATTTATTTTACAACTATTTTGTTGTTCATCTGGTACGAATAGTAAATGACGAAGGCTCCCCATCCTCCAATCAATAAGCATGAAATGGTCATCCACCACAATGCATCAATAAATATGAAATAAATAAGAACCGTATAAAACTATCAATAACCAGGATCAGTCCTTCATCTCTCTAATGATACCACGTTGGATACCCTGGTTGATGACACTCACCAAAGAGTCGAAACTGGCCTTGCTAACATCCTCATCGATACCAACTCCCCAAATGTTAAACTCTGCATCGACTTTACAATTGATGTAGCATACAGCCTTAGCGTTAGAACTGCTACCTAAAGAATGTTCATGATAGTTCACAACTTCAAACTTGGACTTGAATCTATCGTTTAGACCATTTGCAAAGGAGGAGATTGGTCCATTTCCAACTCCTTCTATTTGGTACCGTAGTGTCTCTGAGTAGTTGGTGATTGTTGCGGACAATCCTTTCAACTTGTTCTCCTTGCTTGTTAATTGATAATCAATGAGTTTGAATAGAGATCCTTCAGGAAGTAGATTCTCACCATCTTCATAGTTATACAGCAAGTATTGGTTCTTAAACAAATCCATAATCTCGTTGGTCTTCAACTCTCTTCCCCTTAGTTCGGTCTCATTCTGAACAACTTTCGAAAAATCAATCTGTAATCCTCTTGGCAAATCAAGATCCATGTTACGTAGAATGACCCATGAGGCACCACCTTTCCCAGATTGAGAGTTTACTCTGATTATAGCCTCATAGTTTCTTCCAATGTCCTGTGGATCCAATGGTAAATAAGGCAAGTTCCAAGTAGGATCGACATGCTTGTTTGCCTCGTACTTCTTAAACCCTTTCTTGATTGCATCCTGGTGTGATCCGGAAAAGGCACAAACGACCAATTGTCCTCCATATGGGGCCCTAGGATGAACTGGGATCTTGTTACATTTTTCAACAACATCAATGACGGATCCAATATCACTAAAATCAAGCTTTGGGTGTATACCTTGAGTGTATAGGTTCAACGCCAAAGTGACCAAATCGACATTTCCAGTTCTTTCCCCATTTCCAAAAAGACAACCTTCTACTCTATCAGCTCCGGCAAGTTGTGCCAATTCTGCAGCGGCAACGGCACATCCTCTATCGTTATGTGGATGTAACGAAATGCAAACTTTATTCCTTTCTGAGATTGAACGACAGAATAATTCGATTTGGTCAGCATAAACGTTTGGAGTTGACATTTCAACAGTTGCTGGTAAGTTGAAGATAATTGGCTTTTCAAAAGTTGGTTCCCAAGCCTGCTTGACCGATTCACAAACTTGAATTGCATAAGTTGGATCGGTATCACTAAATGTTTCTGGAGAGAATTCGAAATCCCAAATTGTTGATGATTGGGATGGATCATCCTTCGTTAGTCTTCTGACTAACTTTGTACATTCTGTAGCTAGTTTCAAAGTTTCATCTTTGGAAAGGCCAAAGACAATGTTTCTGAAACAGTCTGATGTCGCAAGGTAGATATGAACAGTTGCTCTCTTTGCCCCTTTCAAGGATTCCACTGTTCTTTCAATCAAGTCTGGTCTACAAGGAGATAAGACTTGAATTGAGACATCCTCTGGAGCATTTTCGACGCAGTATCTGGTGAAGTCAAAGTCAACCTGAGATGCTGATGGGAAGGCAACTTCGATCTCTTTAAAACCAATTTCGACAAGTTTATGGAAGTATGTTTTCTTTTCAGCAACCGACATGGGGTCTGGTAATGATTGATTCCCGTCTCTCAAGTCTGTCGAGAGCCATCTCGGAGGGTGTTGAAAGGTGTTGTTGGGCCAAGTACGATCTGGCAGCTTGATCGGCTGGAACTGTTTGTACTTGGCAGATGGGTCTCTTAGCATTGGCATTGTTGGATTTGAAGATGATGTTGAAATTAAGAATATAACTCTATTGAGATGTGAAAAGAACGCAAGAAAGGGAGAAAGAAAAAGAACAGTATTGAAATAGGGAGATCTTTTCAAAAGACATGACATATCCATCTTTCAAATTAGTCATTTCATCATTTATTTGTGTGTCATTTGTGTGCCATGCGGCTCTTCTCTTCCTGCGCGTCGATCGACTGATTAAAATTATTATCTGAAAAATTTAATCTGCTTTTCTTCCCCTTTTAATACAGTGGAAACCAAACTGTTTGCTGTGTTCTATTGTATATCTCTCTTCAAACCAAATCCTTATCTCTTCATGGTTTCTACCTCCAAGTTAGAACAGTATAGCCACCATCTCTAATGTCATCTGTTGTTGTCAATGCCGAGTTTCTGTAAGTATTCTACAAAGTATCCTGGCAATGATTCGTCTAGAGAGACTAACATTTTTTTTTCAAACTTGACTGACTGACGATTGTCGAATTGGAAAAGTGGTGGATTGGATGTCATCTTTGGCGGGGTGAGAAAGTCAAAGTGTAGGCTTACAAAAGACACAGAGGAGCCAATCATTTTAAAGGATTTGATGGAACATATAGCGAACAACTTGATTGTTCATAAGAAGGACTACGACGTGTTCATCGAGGATGAAACGATCAGACCTGGCATCTTGGTCTTAATCAACGATAGCGATTGGGAATTGGAAGGTGAAGAACAGTACGAGTTAGAAGATGGAGATCTTATAACTTTTACTTCGACTCTACATGGTGGTTAAATCTATCACCATCTAGCTGCTGCTATCGTGCTATATTTTTCCTATTGTAATATATACGTAATGTACTAGACACTATGTCAGATTATGAATAGATGGTATTAGGAGAAACCCTAAGAGGAAAACATATACCAATTATAAATAGGGGTAACTCTTAGGGTTTCTTCTAATATCATATATTCATAATCTCTGACATAGTCTCTAGTACACTTAGTATATACTACATGGAGGTGGTACCCAGCTGAAACGTTCAGCCTTAGATAATCCTGGAGGGCACGGATGCCGGTAACGATTCGGTAATCTGGCTCAAAGCACGATAGTCAATGACCATTCTGGGTTTGTTGGGATATATACTTCTTCCCCATGTACACTAATATCCCAGTTGAAACAACAAACTTCTTATCATTGCGAAACTAAACAAAACAAAACAAAAAGAACCTCAGAGGATCACTACCCTTTCAAGATTGCATCACAAATCACAATTGGCTCAACTGGCAACCCAATAACCCCGTTCCTCCCCATCTGTTATTAGGTATCAACTCAGAATCGTAAATCTGCCCAGTTGATACCTTCAACGTCTGAATAGGAATCTTCCTATCAACACCATTCTGAACAAGTGGTACAATGGCTTTCAAATTGTTATGATTTGTCACATTGATAGAACCAAACGATATAATTTTGTCTCCAGTTACCAACCCAGCACTGTCGCTAGGACTTCCAGGGGCAACTTGACCGACAATGGCAAAAGGTATGGCAGTGGTATGTGGACTTATATTCTGTACAGGTTTGGAATCTTTTGTGGAAGTTGCAGTGGTAGTATTACTTGTCTTGTCATTCTTAGTGTTGAAATGCTCGACGAGCTTTTTATCAATCGTATCAAGTACAACCTTCAAGTCGTTACGCAACCTGATGATCTGAGTTCTGAGTAACCGTATCTGAACAACGTCAATGTCCGATCTTGGAAATCCATCGGGGGATACTAATGGAGTCTCCAAGTTGACGTTGTGGACGTTTTGCAATTGATCAAACAGATTGGATAGACTTGATTCCATCTTTTTTTTCAGGTCAATTAGTCTTGCTAGTGGGGTGGCGTTTATGCATGATATGTCATAGTCGATGGTTTCCAGATTGAGCTTCTTCATGGAATTTTCAAACGACATTGTGAATATATAGAATGTGGGCCTAATCCCCAAGTGATGATTGATCAATTGTTATTTATTTTATTCAGTGGAATCAGAGATAAAGCCATAATATAACCTCGTAAAAGTCTTAAAGGATGATAAATGATGAAGATGGTTAATATTTGCACAGCCTGGAAAGTCTTTCAACAGAAGAGCGTCCGTCCATTTTTGATCCCAAAGAGTACGTGTCGTTCGTTCGTTCGCTCGTTGTTTTCCAACGGTGATCGATCGATCAATTGCTACTCTCTCATGAGTTCTATCCATATATGAACACTGCTTCATACCAGCAATTACTACCACTACTACCAGTGATAAAACCGATTCAGTTTACACTTTTCTATAATACATCAACACACAAACACAATGAAGTTCTCAAAGTTGACACTAGCACTAGCATCGCTGCTATCGATCACCCTGGCGGCAGACGAACCAGAAGCACAAGCAAAGTCAAACTTCACCCCATCCCAGGAGAAGCCATTTGACTTCAGAATTGAATACTTGATTCAGGACAAACAAACTTCCAAGACTGAACTTGTTGAAACAACAAATGGTGACTTGCTTTCCATGCAATACCAATTCTACAACGGAGAGGATGAAGAATGTACCGTTGTTGGTGTTGGTGGACAGTTGATCTCACCTGTCACAGGTGAAGTGATGTACAACATCACTGCCAGTAACGTTGGTCCATTGGCCATTGCTGCCGGTGAAACAGGTACTTTTATCCAAAACATGCCTGTGGATCTAAACCCTGATAACTACTTGATCGTTCCAGCAATCTACATCTTCTTCAGAGAGCAATTGATCGTTTTGGGATCTAGAAACCAGTTAATTTCAGTCCAAGATGCAGAAATCTCCATCTTTAACCCTCAATTGCTGTTCTTGGAAGTTGTCTTGTTTGGCTCCCTTGGTTATTTGGCCTACATTCTATACGTCACTTTTGGTGCTAAATACTTGGCACCATACATCAAGAAGAGTACAAAGGGTAAGAGTGCCTCCCCTGCAACTTCTTCATCCGAATCGTCATCAGCGAAGTCTTCATCAGCCAAATCTACTGGTTCCAGAGTTGTGGATGACTCATGGTTGCCTGCCACGCATCTGAAGACTGCCGGAGCCAAGAAGACCAAGAAGACCAAATAGATCATCAGTATCTAGCCTCGAGTCCCTAACATTAGCACTTTCTGGAAAAAAGGCCCTCGCCATCATACTTCGAACCAATAATAGATCATTTGCTGGTGTAACGGATTAGGCACACAGTTTAAACTATCCCTATCATTTCTCCTCCTTTTTTTGTCTTTCTTTCCCATAAAGCATTGATCTTTTTCATTGGTTGTACTTTTCTTTCCCCTATTTCTCACTTTGTTCTCTCTCTGTTTTTATCTTTCACTGTGACTATCATGTGTCTGTTGAACTAAATAATGATTTTACAAAACGTTTATTCAAAGCCAACAACTTATAATAAAAATCTTTTCAAAAAAAAAAAAGATAAACCAACCAGTCAATCAAGCGTTCAATCCCAACTCCAACAACAGTCCATCAATTAACTCCAGATCCCTCCTGTACAACCTAACCCTTTCCAAATATTCCCATGTTTCCATCTCGGGACGCTTTCCAACGTTGCTCATCGTTGGATCGAACGAATCATCGCCATCTTTATCTATGGCGTACTTCTTCGCAAGATAGAACCGAATATCGTCAATCAACTCAATGGTATCGAAATCCTCCCTTGCTTCAATCCTACCAGAAGATTCTAACACGGCCTCTTTAAACTCAGGATGGACAACGTACGATGGAACATCCCTGGCAACAATCGCAGCAACAAATGTTTCCAATCTGTGAACCCTCGTATCCCAACCAACTTTGAGAATGTCAAACAAAGACACTGGAGTGTTGTCATCAAACGGCCAGATTCTGGTGAGACAAATAGCAGCCATTGTCTTTAGACGATCGATGAAGAGGGAGTCTGCCAAGAGTAGGACATCAATTGCCAGGTTTGAAGGTATTGTTGCCTCGTCAAAGTATAGAAATCCAAGAAGAATCTCAACAATTTCAATAATTGCTTCGGGTGTTGTGTTTGATCCTTCGATGGATGGTAAGGTGATGATGGGTATGGATGATGGATTAGTGATGAGGAGCGATCGATCGATGATTTTCAAATCTTCAATCTCCATAGTGGAGTAGATCGAGGTGTCGGCGAATGAAGATGAAAATAATGTTGAATAGTACTCCGATCTTGATAGGATTGCCCTATGGACTGGATAGTAAACGGTGGTTTCTCCAATGGTGGCGGATAGGATGATGTCCGCGTAAGAACCATCATCTATCAGCTGTAATTTTGCCTCGTCTGTTATCTCCGTTGCCTTTAGAATCAGTTTCTTTTCAAACATACCATCAGTGACAAACCGTTTGAGTTTTGAAGATGCAGCTCGGCACATGCTTCGTTGTATTTCATTTTTCAATTTAGAAATAAAAGCAGGTGAATCTTCCAGTACCAATCTTTCTATGGCAACTGTTAGGTCAGGTAGTTCAACGATTGTTGCCAATTTCTTGAGAGAACCAATATCAACTTCGTTCAAGTTCAAATCAGGAACCAAGTAAAGGTAGTTAAATAGAAAATCCCAACTTGTAAAAGGGGCCAGCGGAACGCTTGTGATTAAACTTTCTTCCTTCCACTTCTTTTTGGCACAGTTGTTGAAGTAGGGAGACATGGCAACAAGCATGAAACGGTGTAGTTTATACCTATGGTCTGGGTCAACTTGAATTGATATGTCTGCGCTTATGAACCCATTCTTGGTGATAAGTTCGGATATATGAGCTGCAAATGGTTGGAGAACATCAACGGCCTTTGTAATGTCGTACATCAATAGAATGTCCCTGATTGAATCGTTCAAGGCACCATAGATAGCCCTTGCTCCTTCAAACGTATCTCTGTTTACAATGGATCCTTTCTCTAATAGTAGTCTAACTATATCTTCATGGCCACAGATGGATGCAAGTATCAAAGGAGAGTAATTCCATTCGTCCATTTGATTCAACTGGGTTAGAACAAGATGTCACTAAGTAAAATCAAGACTTCAACCTTTCTCCGTGAAACAAAAAGAAATAAAGAAGAGATTGAAGTGATCTTACTTCAGAGCAAGTAAAACATGTTAATTATTATTCTTCTTCTATTGGAGGGCAGGTAGAAGGTATGGAAGACTGATTGCCACTTACATTTACACCTTGAGTGATGTAACTCTCCACAACTTCACGATCGCCCTTTCTGCAGGCCAGACAGAGATCTCTAAATTCATCAGATACCACCTGCTGGGATGTTTCGTGGTCCATGATGGTAAAGCAGGAAACAATTCAACTGTTTAGGCATAGGAGCAGAAAAGGGGTAAAGAAGAAAGAGCAACGAACAAGATCAAGAACAGGAACAAGAAGAAGGAGGGTCAAAGTATGACGTATGCATGCAAAGTGCGAGAGCGAGAGATAATTAATCCGAGTCCACAAAGCACAGCGCTAACAGAAGGGGTCTATCTCGGAACGAGGCTCATCTCTCTTGTTTCCTTGTTCTTCTTCTTCTTGTTCCTGCTTCCTTTACTTTAAACACTTTTCTTTCCATTGTATCCTAATATACACACCAACAATATTTATCACGTTTATTTCGACCAAAGAAGATCCTACATCTTAGAAACAGCATCTTCAAAACATCGAGGACCCTCGAAATCTCGCTTCTCCACATATACAAAGCAGACCAGACAGACCAGTCCCACAACACAAAGATGAAGCTCTACCTCAACAAAACGCCCAGATCCATTGCAATAGTATCACACGGGTATGCCCTATTATTGAGGGACATCAAGGGTCAGGTGAATAAAGACTCCTCCGCAAAGTGTATCATTGAGTTTGTTCCTGAATCATCGGTCCCACTAAACAAGTACATAGATATCACGCCGATGCCCTTGCATAGCGACGAAGAACCAATGCATGCCTTGTTGGGAGTAGTGTCGGTCAAAGGAATGGTGTTTGCGGGATTCATCACAGGACGATCTGAAGTTGGATCGGTTAGAGTCAACGAAAAGATTTACAAGATCACATCAACCATGTTTGTTTGTTTGACGACAGATTCATGCGACTACATGCTTAGCACGGATTCGTACAAGTCATACGAAAGCTTTCCGGAAAGTCCCGTATATTCCATTTTGAGATTGTTAGCAACTGGTACTTTCTACTATTCTCCAGAGTTTGATTTGGTTTCGAGTTTCCAAGAAAGAGGTATACGAGGAAATAGATCATACCTATCTCTCAACTCGTTGGATGATTACGATGGCAGATTTGTCTGGAACTGCAACATGATTAGTGAATTGATCCCATTCAGGAACAGATTTGGATCCCAAGAGAGAGAAGCCTTTGACAATGGCCATTTTATGGTGACAATAATCCGAGGATTTGCGCAAACAGTCACCATCAATGAAAACGAAGGCCTGTTGACCATCATATCAAAGCAGGATTGCAAAAGAAACGGATTGTTGTTTGGCCCATACTGTGTTGATGATGATGGAAACGTTGCCAACTTTGTAGAGACAGAAATCATCCTCACCACCAAAGAATTCATCACCTCTTATGTTCAATTGAGCGGTAATGTTCCATTGTTTTGGAAGTTGGAATCACAACTATTGTCCACAAAGATTGAATTTCCAAGATCTGTAGACGCGTCAAAACATGCGTTTGGCAGACACTTTGAAACATTAGTCCAGCAACATGGTATGGTGCATGTCATTGATGCGCTTTCGAAGAAGGGAAACCAACCGGAACTAAGTGAGAGATATAGGAATGCCGTTGATAACAATGCTGCATTTAGCACAGATCAGCTACGGTATTCCAAGATTGACCTATCGTCCTCTTTTAGAATGAAATCAAATGATCACTATCTAACAGGTCTAATTCATGAGCTTGAAGAGCCAATGAAAACTTACGAAGCATTTTGTGTTGACCTTACTTCGAAATCATACATCGGAAGACAATCCGGTGTTTTTATTACCAACACTTTGAATTCGATTGAGAGGGCAAATGGAATCCAGGCAAGGTTAAGTGAAGAAGTCTTGGGATATTTCTTCAAGTTTTTATCATACTCTCCCGGAACTGAATTTTGGTCGAAGCACAGGTTCCTATGGACAGAGAACGGTACCAGCCTCAGCAACATGGTGGAAGGCTATGTTGCCAAGAAGACCAAAACCAAAACCGGTGGTATTGTGGGAAAAGTTGCAGAGCATTCAAAGAAGTATGTCTCCTCTCCCTCCTCTGTGAATGTCAGTAAACAGAACCAGTTGGATAAGTTGTTGGGACGGCTTCAGAAACAGTTTCAAGTGGAATTGTTTGATCCCATACATGAGTACGTTGTTGAAGAGTTGAACAGAAGATCAGACATGTTCACATCAATCAAAGAATTGCTCATATGGACCGGAACCTTCAACGTGAATGCTGAGATGTACGATGGCGATCTTACCCCATGGATCTACCCTTATGCTGACTCAATTCAGAGCTATGATTTAGTGGCTGTTGCCTTGGAGGAGGTGGTTGAGCTATCGCCTGGAAAGATGATGAACATAGACCCCACCATTAGACTATTTTGGGAGAAGAAGTTAAAAGACACCTTGGACAATTTCAAAGGAGAGAGTTACACTTTACTAAGGGGAGAACAACTGGGTGGGATTCTCAATTTGATCTATGTCAAAGAGGACAACTTGGAATATATCAACAACATTGAAAGCTCGGTGAAAAAGACTGGGTTCAAAGGAATGTCCGCAAACAAAGGTGGTGCCGCCATTGGTTTCAACTACTCGTCGTCTGCCAAGATGTGTTTTATCGCTTCTCACCTGGCTGCTGGATTTCACAATGCTGACGAAAGACATCACAACTACAAGACCATTGCTAATGGTTTACGGTTCAAACAGAACAAGACCATCAGGGACTATGATATGATCGTCTGGATGGGAGACTTCAATTTCAGAATCAACTTGACGAATGAACAAGTGAGACCCGTGTTAGGATCTTATATTGAGAAAGGAATGGGAGAGGCTCCGCTTGAAAAGGATGAAACATTAGTATTTAATGGTAATGATGCCCACACTTTCATTGATGGTAAGCATCCAGCCGTTGATATTGACGAGGTTGAAGAGGATCTAGTTGAGAAGAAGTTCCAAAACGAAGTCCTCGGGTCAAAAGAGCACAACAACGAGGCAGAGTTATCACCGGAGGAGAATAAAGACAAGGATGACAACGAGAACGACAATGCCGATGATACAGCTTTGGCTGAGATGAGCATGGGCACCTTATTTGAGAACGATCAGCTCAACCAACAGATGGCTAGCGGTGAATCCTTCCCGTTCTTTGACGAGATGGAGATTAAATTTAAGCCAACCTACAAGTTTAACAAGGGAACAAGCACGTACGACACGTCCGAAAAGTTTAGAATTCCAGCATGGACGGACAGGATCTTGAGTTTAACAAGGTCCAAAAAGGTGGTTTTGAACCAGTTGGAGTATGACTCAACACCAAGCATAGTCTTTAGCGACCATAGGCCTGTCTATGGGATCTTCAAAGCAAAAGTTGATATTATTGACGAAGCAGTCAAGTCGGAGATTGAACAGCAGTTGTACGAATCTCGAAAGCTTGCAATAGGTGGTGTGAACTCTTTGGTGCTGACATTAAACATCAATGAGTCGTCTTTGTTCTTGAAGCATGGCTTGCCTGCTCCTTCTGGAAAGGACAATGCTTCCAAGTGGTGGCTCAATTCGGGTGCTGGTGTCAAGGTTAGATTCGCTGAGTTGGATAGCAGTGAGTTTGTAATCAATCCTAACCTACCGAAGAACCCATTTGTCGAAACCGACGAGCCCGATTTCATTCCTGCTTCAGATGATGACTATCGAGATTCAGAGTCCTATGCGCCTACAGGGACAACCATGGTGAACTCTGTGTGAGCTTGTCAAATGAACAAGGGAAGATGTGGTTAGTCAGCTCATCAGTGTACGTTTGAGCTTTTTTTTGCGCTCTCTTTTTTTTGTTTCTTTGTCAAGTTTGTGCTTGTTCGCTCAATCCACAACTTAGAATTAATCATTACCTTTTCTACGCAAACTAATTTTAATAATGATAAGAAACCTGCATATGTGTGATTTTTATAAATCGAATGTGTTTGTTTTATTTGTAACAACGATAAGATACACAACGCAACGCAAAGCAACGTACAAACGGTGGTCAGAATGGTATTTGTCGACTCAGATAGCCTGTAACTTGATGGCATCGCCCTTGTAAATGATTTGAGAACCAGTCCAAGACTCACCAGGCTTCAAGGTTTGTAGTTCATGAACATGTCCTGGTTCGATACACACCATCTTGCGGTACCCATCCTTTGGTTCGAAATCAGCCATACCGCCTGACTTTTCGATCCATGGGTTCCAAACAACCACATCGGGTAGGTTTTCTCTCTTGACGTTGTGAATGACCTTTCCTAATTCAATCACTTGTAACAGCTTATCACAGGATACATTCTGATAGATTCTATCCAATTCTCCGTTAAAGTCCACTGCTGGTGCTTTCTCCTCGTAAACTTCCTTCACTATTTGATCGTAGCACTTCTCACCTGGTAGGTTGTTGACCAATGTATCATCAATGTCTTCCACCTGCAAGTATGTGTGGAATAACCAGTTGAACTTCCAAGGCTTGGAATCCGTATTGGAGACTTCGATGGTTGTTTTCAACGAGTCGTCGTTCAGTTCTACGGTGAAGATCAAGGTGAAGTCATTGTCACCCTTGTCCCATTTCGAGTAAATATCAGGGTTGGCCAATTCTGGACCTAGGCCAAACTGAATCGTTGGTGGGTTTTCCTTGGTCTGTCCTAAGAACTCCCAGGTTGAGTTTCTTGCAAATCCATGCTGAGGCAAGTTTTGGAAACCATCCTCTGAGGATTTACCAAACACCGGGAAGACCAATGGAATACCACCCCTCACTGGTTTTGAACCATCAAGCTTTGCAGCTGTTGATAGCCATAGCTGCTCAACAGATTCAATCTTCCAGGAGGTGACGGTGGCTCCGTAGAGTAGGATGGAAACCTTAGTGTCCGGATTGTTTGGGGAAGTAACGATGACTTCGGAGTCTGTCGCTTCGACTGGCATTGTGTTATCTGATGTCTGATTTTGATTTCAAATGGATTTAAAACGTTTTCAAATAAATCCTGGGTATCCGGTAGATCCAATTTGAGTCAGCTTTGACATATACGTGAAAGAGCAAACCAGCAACCGATGTCCAGTCCAATCCATCAATACTTTGGGACCAAGCGAAAAGAGCTGCTTGTGTGCTGGAGCGTGCAGGTGCTGTTTACAGTGCTGAGACATCCTGCATGTTGGGAGAAGAGAGAAGCCGCACATTGGGTGGTGTGTGGTGGTGGTTCATTGGTTGGTGGTGAAGATTCGTTGGAAGATAGCATTTGATGACAGTTTGATGGATGGTGTAGATCAATTAATTGATATATCATATGACTGGGGCGGGAGGCCGATTTATCCAAACGTGTTGTGTTCTGAAAGCCAACTCTGAGGATCGATCGCTATGTAAATGGGTCACCTTTCTACAACTACATTCACTTAACCCGTTTCCGGAACCATTGCCTGAATCAAAATAGCTTTAGCAAAGTTATCGCCGGTTGTATGATAGAATATAGTCATACTGTTAAATACAGGTGTCGTTGGTTCTTTAGAAAGATCAAAGAGGTATAAATGTGTAACATATGTCTTGCAAATGCTTACATCAAGTCCACCCATGTACCCATGTAGCTAGCTAGTCATTGCAACCACAGGCAAAAGACCAGAACGAAGAAGTCCACCATTGGAGACTATCAATTTAATTGCTTTCCTTTTCTGGGATGTCGCCACTGGTCTCCTTAGCAGGCTGGCCAACGGCCGCCTTCTTCAACTCTCCAGCATCGCCTTCGATGGATTCGATCTTGTTCTCGATCTCATCGAGTAATCTCTCAAGGTGCTATTATCGTCTCAACCATGTTAGTCAAAGCTTGCGCCATGTCCACTCCAAAAAGGAGAAGATATACTTACACTGGCGGCCAATTCTGCCTCGTTGAGCCTCTTGTACGCGTCCGCAAAAGATTCACCTTCAGCAATATCTTCAACTGTCATGTGTTTTCAGCGTTCTTAGGCGTCTAGCTTGGTATCAATCTGTTTACCCTTCAGTATACTTGAAATAAGTCCAAATGACAATTCCAGTGTTGGTTTGTTGTTGTCATATTAAAGAAACATGTGTGGGTGTGATCTGAACTGATGGAGCGTTAGGGAAGAGCTTGCTTGCTCTTGCCTGGTGATGTTTCTCTCTCTCTCTCTCTCTCTCTCTCCCTCTCCCTCTCTCTCTCTCTCTATGCACAAGGACGCATCTCTCTTCTCGCTGAGTGTGAACACGTTTTTTTTCAAGCATAAACACTAACGGTAAACTGATTGATTGAAAAAGAGAGGCTGACAGTACAAAACACTCTCTTCTTACCAACTGATAAACTGAAAAACGCCATTTGAAGCATCTAAAGATTACTACACACTATGTTTGCTAATATAAGGCTTATATTCAGCTTGTTAACCCTGATAATCTATCAGGTGTCAGCTATCAGATCTCCCTTGGCCGATTCCAAGACTCTCGTTCTCTACGACTCCAGGTCAACGGAAGACGTTACTCAAGAATACTCCAAATTGATATCCCTTCTCAACGATCGACAATTCCATCCCGACATCAAGGATGTCAATTCCGAAGAATCAATAGAGTTATTTAAGAATGGTTTCAGGCTATACCAAAACCTGTTGGTGTTGCCTACCAGAGTCAAGGATCTATCCAGCTCTATTAATGATAAAACATTGATTGAATTCTCACAGGATGGCGGTGATGTCTTGGTTGTCGCTAGTGATGAGGGTACACAGACCGACTGCCTGCTATTTTTGAACGAATTGGGAATTTACCCAAGCCCAAAGGGCTACAAACTGGTGGACTATCATCAATCATTGTCACCATCCGGGGTCATCTCGTCAATTGCCAACCCAATCTTTCAAAACAGCAACGTTGTTTCCTCATCAGCTCATTTTGATTCCTTACCGTATGCCAATGGTGCAGTTGCTCTACTTTCCAACAGTGAACACTTGATTCCATTGTTGGCTGCCCCAAGAAGTTCTGTCACGTTCAACATTGACGAAGGTGCAATCAACTCAGAATCAACATGGCATTCAGGTTCTCAGGGATTCCTCATTGCTGGATTCCAAGCTTTGAATAATGCTAGAACGGCATGGACTGGGTCCAAGTCTATCTTCACGGATGCCGATTTCAATTCAGAACTAGTCTCAAACTTGATCGATTGGACATTCCAAATTTCAGGATTGATCAAGACCGATTTTGTCAACCACTATAAAGTTGTTGAAGCTGAAGTTGATGGTGCTGTTGAAAAATTGGCCGTTAATGGAACCGACTACAAAGTTAAAGACTTTACAAGATACGAAATTGGCGTTTCTCAATGGGATGGTGAAGCATGGGTTCCATTTACTCAATGCAATGACTTGCAACTGGAATTTGTTATGCTTGACCCATACTATAGACTAAACTTGACCCATGAAGGTATTTCAAAGGATGGTCAAAGTGCAGTGTATTTGACGGAATTCAAGATCCCAGATCAACACGGTATGTTCACATATAAGGTTGACTACAAGAGACCAGGTTTGAGCTTCATTAAAGAAGAGGTTGTCGTTCCCGTTAGACACTTAGCAAACGATGAGTATCCTAGATCATGGCAAATTCCAAACTCTTGGGTGTACATCAGCGGTGCCTTGGCTGTTACTCTTGGGTGGTTCTTTTTTGTTTGTATTTTCATCTACTCTGGTGTGGATACTCCAATCAAGAGTGAAAAGAAACTCAACTGAATGTATAGATAGATACAGCCAAAAGACTATTCTCTCAGATTGAAACTGGGAAATAGAATAAACTGAAAAATAAAAGAATTAGTTGCGTTTTTTTTTTGTTCCATTGCTTTTTTGTTTGCTCTTTTTTAAAATTTGTAATTACAATTCAATATTTTTTGTTGAATCGAAGGAATAGTTGCAAACGGAAATATAATTCTATATATGCGTGGTCCCCGAGATAGAATAGAGCCTACCTCGTGATTCAGTTGGCTTTCACGATCTTGATGTTATGCTTCTCCTTCCAATCCAAAAACTCTTTTTGCATCTCCCCGGATTGTTTCTTAAGAGTATCCACTGAACCTTTCATCCCGCTCAAGTTCTCGCTGAGAACCACCGAGGCAGCACTAACTTTGAGCTCCACCAGTGCACCACCAATCATTCTGAAACAGTTGCGGTCCTGAGGGACGTCTTTGAGGGTAGTCAATACTATCTCATGCTCATCAATCTCTGATTGCAGTTGAATCAACTTCGTATTGAGTGATTCAATCGTCTGCTGATATTGGTCGTACTGAAGTTGTAGTTCTAAATCGGTTGGTTGATAGTTAGTATGGCATTCAATGGTGGTTGATCTCACGAAACGGGTAATTGACAGAAAACATTCCTCAGCTTATACTTACTCTGATTATTCTTTGACATTTCTTTACTGTAATCTGTAATTATTAACTGTTTAGCAACTTGTGGTGGGGATCGATAAATCCAAAGATAGATGATGATTGTATATCCAAGTGTCAATCCTTCTCTTCTGTATAACCTGCGTCGTCGCCAAATAATGGAGCGTACACTACTAATGTATGGAGAAACCATCACAGTGAGCCATCAGGCTATCTTAATGGGTCTTTCATAACATCCGAGAGGCTTCTCATACATTTGATGGACATGACCATCACATCAATAGAAGAAACCATATAATATAGCCAGCGGTGATTATGTGTGAGCCAAAAGAAATTTCAACGTGCAGAGCCACATTAGACTTGACACCTGAGATGAACAGATGAGCAGACGGGCAGGGCCGAACATCAAAAACCACATCAATTGGCACTCGGAATCACCCTGGATTTACATAATTGGATCTTTTCGGTTGATATAAACATACCAGCACTCATGGAATCCACTGGCACAGCAACGATAGAGTAAACAAGGGTGGGATGCCTCACTCCACACGACTGAAAATCACAGAGGGAACCAAAGTGGCGAAACAGGACATTCATGGGGAAACCGAGCAATTCATTTCAACTGGTTGTGTAGCTTGGGCGGTGAAACTTAGGCTAATACAAGTGGTCTCAATGGAATGAGTCTTGCTGAGGCACAATGCTCGATGATTTTGAGAAAATGGTACCTTCTTATACGCGATCCACACTAAGAGACCTTGGTCTTATCAAATCCGTGGTTTTGGAGTACCCCCAGAGCTTCGATTGCCTTCCACCGGATACCATTCTAAACGGCAAATCTTTCTGTACCAGATAGTGGTTGTTTGGAGGCAATACCGTTGGTTGGAGGTGAGCAATTTGGAAGAACTGGTGTTTGCCCGGTAGCATCCTGAGCCACCGCGGGATTGATCGCTTTCTACCACGGAAAGCTTTCCCGGTGGCAAATGCCAAATCTTCTACGGCCATTTACGAACGTTCCAAGCTCATTGATAACCCTCAATTATGCTCATTCGATGGACTAAGGAACACGCTATCCAGCAGAGGTGTTTTGGTGTTTTCAGGTGCTCTGTAGCGGGCACAAAATGCGAAAAACAAAACCAAAATCCAAAAAGTTGGGAAATCTGAAATCGTTGATTTTGGCCATTTTGAGACATGTACCGGAAAGCCCTTATTTCAAGCAGTGCATTGCAGTGTGAACCATCCGGATCGGTGCAGAATTGAGCCCAAGAGAGCTGGTTTAAGTTTGCGATTTTTTTAAAAAATAAACTTTTTTTCAAGCGCAATTTTCAACCCCTTCCAGGCCTCGAATTGGGCGGTTCAATATACCGTTGTGAAGAGCCGATCCTAGAGTTTCTGACTGTATGGGGTTGGAAACGTTTCAATGTATGAGAGTGTGCTAAAAAAGAGGTTTTTCTACAGGCGAAAACTAAGCATTGACTTCAGAGGCTGCTGAGAGTGCTTCAATGAGTTTTTTGAAAGATCAATTTAGCAACGGCATAAACCTCTGCTATTGAATTTTCCTATGGATGTAATTTGAAGTTGGTGAGAAGTCGGTAAGGGGTGAATTTCAGCGTTTGGAAAAAGTGTTTTAAATTCGAGTTTTTCGTTCCGACATACTGTTTTGAAACGGCATTTTGGCGGCAACAACGAGGTGCAATGGGTCTACAACTTATGTAGTTTTCAACTACGAGTCCTAGAGTTTCTCAGGAAGTGATTTTAAAAAATATGGTTTGTTTGCAATTTTGTCTTAAAAGCGTTTGTGTAATTACCTACACTTTGAACCGTAATTTCACCCACCCCGAGACTTATGTGGTGAACAATAGGTACCACACCACAATATTTGGTCGTTGAATTATACCCTGGAAAAATCCCAGGCCTTTAATATGTCCAGAAGGTGCCCAAATTGACGTTTGAAAATCTCTTCTTTTTTGATGTTGCCGCATTCCAAAAATGCGCGTTTGACCCTTCTTTCTATCACAACTCCTTGAGGTCGCAAGTAGACAGCAATTGATCCCAACAAGTACTCATCTTGAAGCCCATTGGACGGAGCGCCCGCTCCTAGGCTTGGATTGATGGTTGGATTCAGGATAGGCGGCCAAATACTGACCTGCAAACCGCCACCTCCAATTTCTGCTTCGCGCTTGAAAATCAAGCACCCACTTTGAACGCCGATGGATCACACTCCAGCTCTTCCGATAGGCTTCACAACCTGGCAGATGATTGTCTCACGACTGAATTCAATCGGGAATGTGTTTCTGTTACTATTGGAGTGCTGTCTTCAGTACAATGGCCATAGTTGTGATTCCACAGCCCCATTCCGCGGCCTTGGAAGACCTTCTCATTTGCAGGGCCAAAACTAGGCCCTTCCTGGCCAACAAGCTTCCATCTCTCAAAGGCGCTGTAATGTCCGAGTCGTAAGGTTCTGTATCCTTGGAGGACATTTCCAGGGATGCCGTTGAAGTGCCCTTTCTGCTGGAACAGATACAACTGACTTCAAATGCTTGCGCGAGACCGTTTATCTGACAACAACATCGGTCACGGTGTTGTGTTTGTTCCTGCCCATTTCGATTGTTATGAGTCTAACTCTTTGCTGGCTACAATGAGAGGGTTCTAGTTATGGGGATCCCATGTTTTACTTCTTCTAGAGGTGTGGTGTGTATGAAACAAAATCTGTAAACACAGAAACGGTGTGTGCAGGAGTTAGTATGCGCGCTGAAAAACTTATCAAACTTATCTCGTTTGAGCACCATACCCCTCTTAGCAACCGCTCTTCCTCTTCTTCCTGGGGATATATACATACAGTTGATGGCCATGATCATTACTCCAGTAGAAGCAGCCATATAAGTTAGACAACGATGATCATGTGCTAGCCAAAGAAACAGCAACGTGCAGAGCCACACCAAACTTGCAATGAGCACATTAACAGAAGAGTCGGTGGAACATCAACAACAACACCGATTGATATTCGGCAACACCGTGGTCTTACATTGTTGGATCTCCTCTGTTGATACAAACACGTCAGAGATTATGGAATACACTGGTACGGCAACGATAGAGTAAACAAGGGTGGCAAGCCTCACTCCATCTGACTGAAAATTTCAAATCTCACAGGGAACTTTTTCTACGTCGTTAAACAGGGCCTTTTGGCCAAATTGGGCATCCCGTTTTTGATGGATGTATACCCTGGATGATGGTACTTACGCTGATACAAATGTATTTGTTGTAATGTGCCCTGCTGAGACATGATGCTTGCTGATGTTGAAGGCATTGGAACCTCTTTGTACGCTGCCTCACTAAGAGATCTTGACTTTACCGAATCTGCAATTGCAGCATCACCAGAACTCTCGGTATAAGATTATCAGTGCTCAACCCTCTCACTCTTGACGGAGGTGGTGTGATGGCGATAACTTTTGTGGAAGGTGAGCAATTTGAAAGAACTGGGATTTGCCCGGTAGTTTAGTAAAGTGGTGTCTGCTGCCTGCTGGAGCTTGCTGATGGGTTCTCCATCACCGGAGAGGTTGTCACAGTGGCTGTCGTGCTGGCTATCGTGCTGGGTAATCTCAACCACCAGGTAGTATCGCAATGGAGATCGTTACTATAGGGCTCCTACTTGCTTCCTTCACTACATTTTAATGCACTACAGAGCAACTGAGAACACTAACAAAGCTCTGTTGGTCATCTCCTTTCTTGCCCCACTGAATGAGTATACTTGGGTGTTTGATCGTTATATGGTATAGGTGGTAGCATGCTTCACTCAGGATGGATAACTAGTTCATGATGGTGTATCCCTTTCATATCACAGAAACCATCCAAGATGGGGAATTGACTTGAGTGTCTAATTGTTATATAGGGTAGGTGGTGGCAGGTTTTACTCATAACATGAAGCACGCCCACACTCATAACATGAAACATGCTACCTACACTATATAACAATTAAACACCCGTTTCTCTACTTTTAACTTTGCGGTTATATCCAAAAAGATCTTTGGGTATAACCATTGAAAGAAGGAATGAGCAAGTTAAGGTATCTATGAAAGATTCAATTGAAAAACTTGAAAGTGATTTTTAAATTGTCACAACTGAGAAGATACTTATGAGTCCCATTGCTAAAGGATATGTATGATGAGACATCACCACTACTAGATGAAGAGGAACACTCATTATACAGATTATTGGTTGGTACACTGAATTATCTAGCTAGTTCAGTTAGCTATGACATTGCATTTTCTGTTTCTCTGTTATCAAGGTTCTTGGTTGAACCAAGATTATGTCACTTGAAGGCTATAAAGAGAGTCATGCAATACGTGGTACAGACCAAAAGTTTTGAGAGTATCGTTTGACAAGTCGAATTCCACTATCCCTTACAAGGATTTCAGGTTTGTGAAGTTGTCAAAGGACTCAATCTAAACGTATCCCCCAGGAATATGTGATCTCAGCGGGCAGTGATACTGACTATGCAGGATCAAAGGATAGGTTTTCCCAATCTGGTTTTACTATCTTCCTGAATGGAGATTTGATTACTTGGGATTCAAAGAAGCAAAATGTGGTTGTCTTGTCAAGTGGTGAAAGTGAGTATATTGTTTTAAGTGAAACAGTCAAGAGTGGACTGTACTTTCAGAACTTAATGACAGAATTGGTATTTGATTCAAAGTTCATTGAACTTTGTGGTGGAGTTGAGTGCACATAAATCCAATAATCAAAAGACAATGCACATCGATGTAAATTATCTCTATATTACATTATCTTTTATATTCATATACTTATAATAGATATACACTCAGAGTACAATCAATTCACAGTTACCAACCACTTGAACACAACCAGTTGCTTTCACATGTCAGAATACAGTGCTGGCGACATCAGCACAGCCGATGAAAGAAGACAGCAAATAAGGAGCATCTATACTAGACGGGAAATGGGTATCCTTAAAAGCACAGGTTCACTCTTTTACATCTGGATACGTCGTTAAGTTCCAGACTAGGGAAAACAAGGGTTTTACATGTTCAATTATAGATCATAAACATAAAGTAGTGTAGAAATAAACCATCTCACTTCATATCAAGGATACTAGTTGGAGGTGTAGAACCTAACAAGAATTGCCCGTAATATCTATTACCCCAGATGTATGTCCTAACAGTTTCTCCCTCTTGTTGCTGGGCTCATTAGACAACTAACTAACTGTTCGCGTGTCCCAGCCAGTAGCACAGCCTTCCCACCGCTTGTTTGTGTGTGGAGTGTGAGAGGTTGGGCAGATAAGATAGATTAATAGATAGATAGATAGATAGTGCGTGCTCCTCTTCCGATTGCGTAACGGTTGCGGGCGGAAACCATACGGAGATAAGACTCCGGGCGCTTGACCGTCATCGTTAGAAAGGTTTGCCAAACTAACCTTGGCCAAATTGAATAAAAGCACCATATCTTGCTTTGAGGCTCTGAAAGGATATTGTGGAAAGAAACAGTTTGAAAGCATTGAGGATCTCAACCTCATTGATTCAAAGTCAGCAAAGTGCATCCAGCATCATGTCCTCCTTACCATTGAACGAAAAAAAGGGTCCAGATGAATGTAAACGGATGCAAAGTCGGTTGGTGCTTTATCTTGTTGGATTCTTAACTTTAACCAGCTACCTATTTCTGAGGCCATCTTTGAAGCTGTCGCAGTTCATACCGTCTGAAAATGAAGATACAACGTATGAATCGCGTTGCCCTTTGGTGGACTACTATAGACCATCATCATTCGAAACAAACAAACAAATTTTGAATAACATTCTACATGACGAAACGTTCAGGAATGAATCTTTGAAAAAGCTTCAAGGTGCTATCAGAGTCAAGACGGAAACCCATGATGATGATCCTTACAAAGTTGAGGATGATTTCCCTTACTGGTCCAAATTTGATATCTTTGAAGAATACTTGAACGAGACTTTCCCGCTGTTTTACCAAAATACACGGTTAGAAAAAGTCAATTATCACGGCCTGGTTTACATTTGGGAAGGCTCAGACCTTAGCCTGAAGCCTCTACTGCTAATGGGACACCAAGATACCGCCCCTGTTCCTGAATCGACACTTGTCCAATGGACATACCCTCCATTTGAAGCCCATTATGATGGTACCTACTTGTACGGTAGAGGGTCATCGGACTGTAAGAACTTGGTGATTGGTTACATTGAAGCAGCCGAGGAATTAATGAAAATTGGCTTTGAACCTAGAAGAACAGTCATTTTCTCATTTGGATTCGATGAGGAAGTAAGTGGTATTAGGAACAGAAACCCTGTCTGGCTGGAGCAACAATACGGTAAAGAATCAATGTATGCCATTTGCGATGAAGGTGGAGTTTCCTTAACCGAGCTGGAAGGCACCACTATGGCGTTACCTGGAACTGGAGAAAAGGGTTTCATTGTGTTGAAAATCAAGTTGGAGACTCCTGGTGGACATGCCTCGGTGCCGCCTGATCATACGTCGTTAGGTATAATGGCAGAGCTCATGGTTGATATTGAGAACGATCCATTCCCAACTTATTTCACGCCTGCAAATCCTACCTATTTCCAATACATATGCCTTGCTGAAAATTCTAACTCAATCGATTCCGGTTTGAAGAAAGACATTTTGAATGCTGGTTCATGCCCCGTTGCCAACGAGAGAGTTAGAGAGTTCATCGATGGAGACAGATGGCTCAAGTACTACATCAAGACCTCACAGGCACTGGACGTTATTACTGGAGGTTCAAAGTCAAATGCATTACCAGAGTTTGTCGAGTTGACTATTAACTCTAGAATTGCCATGGAAGAATCTGTGGACTTTGTGATTGAAAAGTTTCTGAATAACGTCAAATCCACATCTAAAAAGTACAACTTGGGGTTGTCTTACCAGTTGAAGAATGACTCTAGAGTTGAGCTACTTCCTTCAACACCGGAGGGCCACTTCAGCCTATACAGTGACGAATTCTTTGAAGTTGCACCATTGACATCAACTGATGATAAGCATTGGGACATCTTTGCGGGTACTGTGAGGCATGTGTATGAGGAAGTTGTCTGGCCTGAAAAGTATGCTAACAACGATACTTCCTTGCCAATAGTCGTTGCACCTGGCATTGCTCCCGGAAACACTGATACCAAATACTACTGGAATCTCTCCAGACATATCTACAGGTACAGACCAGGTGAATATACTAGTGTTCAAACTAAAGCACATGGGATTAACGAATGGCTGAAGTTTGATACGCATCTTCAAGTAATAGCATTTTACTTCGAATACATTCAAACTGTTGATGAAGCTGATGATGCTTGATAATGGGTGTGTCTATAAACATTCCTTTTTGTACAACCATTTGAAGATTGAATCAACTAAGAGTTAGTTTGTTTCTACAGAAACGTTGGATGTAACTCTATAAAGCCCTATCAGTTGCTTTGAAATTGGCTTACCCCAAGTGCTCCTACAGTATCAACACCATACCATCGCCTACAAAGTTCCACTTTTCAGTTAAAGAGCGCATTCAAATATAAATATATATATATATGTGTATTACAGATACATGTGAAGAATTAAATCAACGAAAAGGTTCAAAAACTAGTTTGTAGTGCCGCAAACTTGTGTGAACGCTTCCTTAATAATTCTTAAGCCCGAATTCATCTCTTGTTCAGTGATAGAGATTGGTGGTGCCATTCTGAATGTGCAACCGAATGACTTCACACCAATCAGGTTTGCGGACAAACCAAGCTCCATCATTTTATCAGCCAACCTAGCGGCAGTTTCAGGGTCACCTTCCTTGGTACTTCTGTCTTTCACAAGTTCAAGACCACACATCAAACCTTTTCCTCTTATGTCACCTATACAGTGGAATATTCTTGAAAGCTCTTTCAAACCGTCTCTGAATTGTTGGCCTCTCTCAACTGAGTTTTGGATCAAGTTGTCCCTGATAACAATGTCCAAAACCTTCGATCCTACAGCAGCTGGGATAGGATCATTGACATGAGTCGTATAGAATAAGAATCCCTTTTCAGCTGTATCCTTTGCAATCTCATTGGAAGTGATCACTGCTGATAGAGGAATACCGTTACCCAAAGTTTTACTTAAGGTCAAGATATCTGGAACAATGCCACTTTCTTCAAAGGCAAACATGGATCCAGCCCTACCGATCCCTGTCTGTGCTTCATCGATGATTAATAACATCCCTCTCTTTTCGCATTGCTTTTTCATCTCCTTCAGATATCCGTCTGGAAGCACCAGCATACCACCCGATGATAGAATAGGCTCAAGGATAACAGCGGCAAGTGACCCAACAGAAGAGGCATCAACCAAGGACCAACCATATTCAAGCTCTGTCTTCCAGTCATAGTTACCATCAGGACAACGGAATATTGACCTGTAAGCGTTCGGTGCAGGCAAGACCAATTGACCAGGGACCGTTGGACCATGGCCAACCCTTCCAGACTGATAGGTACACGAGTTGGCATTCCCTGTCATTCCATGCCATGATAAAGACAATCCAACAACCTCAAATTTTCCAGTAAAAGTTTTTGCCAACTTTATTGCACATTCGTTGGATTCTGCACCAGTACTTAGTAGAATAGCCTTATCCAAACCTTCAGGGGTAAGAGATGTCAATTTGTACGCCAGGTCAACAACAGCAGGGCATAGCATACCTGAAAAAATGTGATCCAAGTTGTAAGCATATTCGGAGATAACATCTCCAACCTCTTTGCTACAGTGTCCAATCAAACATGACATCTGGCCTGAGGTGAAATCTAGAAGTTCCTCTCCATCTTGAGTATAAACGTAGACACCCTTGGATCTGGTGATAATCTTATTGACGAAAACACCACCGTACTGAAGTAGGGAAGAATCAGCCTTGGCCCAAAATTCTTCGGGTGTCATCTCAGGTGCTATGGTCATGTCTATAATTGTCTATTTTGTTATGTTGTCTTTCAATGGCTTTTTGATCTGGTCTGCTCAATGATGATGGACAGAGCTGCAGATATAAAGAAAGAACATTATATTTTAGTAGAACAACACATGACTTTGGAAGAAATGATCCATTAAGCATAGAGTATATATACGAAGAGTGGATGTATTCATTCCTTGAGAACAATTGGTGACGAACAGTTTTTTTCAAACTAAGTTAATACCGATTATGAAAGCGTAGGAAGAAGATCAACTAGTAGATGCGATTGTTAGATAAGAAAAGCTCCACGGAAATTAATGTCCGGGAACTGATGAGCCGCAAGTACCTTTTACCGCTCACACAATAAGCTTAATGCGGGACATTTTCCGGCGCTAAGCAACTTCTCCGCTCTTCTTGGCAGCCAAAGGGAGCTCTAGCTAGCTAAGCTATAGTTTTTCTTCTCTTTTATACATGTAGTCAGGAAACAGCGACTCCCAGTCGGTGAAAAGGTCCGATGTCATAAATAGAGGAGGCCCTCCAAAGCTATTGCTGACGAGGCTGTTATAAAAATTGAGATCCGGAACTGTCGTGCCAACCTGAGTATCATCCTCCTCCTCTTCCACGTTGACAGCCTGGCCGTCGGTGCTTTGAAATGCATCGTCTCCCAAGCTCTCATCTCGGGGATGTATGTGCGAACTCTCATCGTTCTCGTAACTGTGATATTCCAAGTCAAAGTCAAATTTGTAGTCGTTCAAAAGTTTCGACCTAATCATGGAGTACGATTTCTCGCTCAACTTCCAGGTGGAAGAGCAGTTTTGAAGTACCGTCATGAATCCAAAAAATTGCGATTTGATGGCGGAGTTTCCTTCCAGTCTCTTTTGAAAATCCTTACCACTTGAGAGCAATGTTGCGGATATTGCCAGAATTGAAGAGTATATGATCAATATAGAACAGCGCCTATATCCATGAGCCTTGGTAAACGGATAAATAGTGTGATGTAAATCACGTATTGCATCGTTCACAATCTTGAATGAATCGCAGAATATGCTATCAATTGCTTCATTTTTAGGCACTCCAATGAACGGTCTATTAAGACATAGTTGTACAATGTAATAGTATAGCCTTAATGTCATTCTGGTTGGGTCTGAATTGTGAGCACCTGAGATTTGGTAATCCCATTGAAGAGAGTCTGGCAACAAAGCTCGCCATTGCAGTATCGCACGGTTGTGCTTCTCTAGCAATGTCAATTTACGAGAAAGTTCGGATGATTTATCATTCAGTATTCCCGTAACACTAAATATGCCTTGCACCATATCTTCTGTGATACCTATCAATTTCACTATAGCTTGCAATGGATTTGCAACGTCAAGTATATCAGGTCTCTTTAGTGAATCGGGAAGCCTGTATGTGAATTCATCAATCCAGTCAATGTCTGGCATAGGCAATGATTCTTCAATGGTTGCTTGCTGCATTTTCATTTGAGCCGGTCTTCCCAATATCAAGCTAATAAAGTGATCTACAACATATGACCCCCAGAGAATTCTGCTCCTGATACTGACGTTCAACTCGCTCACTTCTTCGTCAAATCCAACTGACCAGCTTTTGGGATTCAATTGAAAACCAAGGTTGAAACCCATTCTCACTCCATTTCCTGAGAGCATCCAACCATAGTTGTTTCTACCGTTATAGATGTCGTATAACCCCAGTACCAAAAAGCTCTGTAGTGAAGGGATAGATGGACGGCCAAGCTTCTTCAAAAGGCTTTCTCGAGCGTTGTCGTAGAAAACAATTGATTTTTCAACTACTGAGTTATCATCGGAGAGCAGCGATCCAATGGCACAAATGGAAAATACAAGCTCTCTGGAACAGTATGATGAATTTTTCCTCGCATTGAAAAAGTCTAGAAGAAACGCTTCTCGAAATATAAATGAATGGATGTCTGGGTATAGCCATCTGAAAAATAGTTTGATACATTCAATCACACAGGGGTCTTTGTTCAACCTGGATATATACTGAACCTCATCGGCATCAGAGTTTGGTATGGTAACTGTATCAAAGATGCTGGTGGGTCCGTAAACCGCAGAGGAATGGTTCTCGTATTCTCGAAAGGAGTTCGTTAAGGGATACCTTGTTTCGTTTGATTCGGTAGAATTAGACTGAACAGTATCTAATGTATCCTTCAGCAGAGTAGCAGTAGCCAAACTATTCTTTCTGTTATCATGTTGCTCTAGTGAACCCAACAGATTGGACAGATGGCTGCTTGTCTTCTTGAGTTCCGCTAGTAACACATTTTGATCTGCAACGGTTCGTTCCAGAGACTCTATGTAACGGTACGAGTGTTTCTCCTTCCTTTTGTCTTTGTGCTCTACAACGCACTCAACATTGCTCTTCTTGCATGCCAGACAGGGGCGTGTTGTGGAAGCATCACATTTGATCTTGCGGTTTCGACAGTTCTGACATGCTCCTTTGGATACTGTTCTCAGTGTCGGTCCTTTCTGCACTTGCTGATCCACCATGAGCCTGTTGAAATAAAGATTTGATATTTTGTGAAGCCATCAACTTGATGATTTCAATGGTTGTTGAAAGACCTACCCTTTTCCGCAAAACAAGCGAAAATTGATTTTCAATTTGGCTGATACTAATTTTGTGTCAATGCTGTTATGTCAGTCAAAATGATGGTTGTGTGCATGATGTTGGGATGCCCGACGGATAAGAGATAAGCCCCATTAGGAAATGACAGCGTTCAAAATCCGGCTCGTGTGGGTACCGCGAGTAGAGCGAGAAGAGCGATAACGTGTATAAAGCACATTGGGCTTGCACTCATCGACATCAGCAGTAATATTTTGTGTTTTTTTGAACGTTGCGAGAAACCAAATACAAACAGCAACAGTCGGAACCACAATACTGAGAATATTTCTGCTGTTAACTCTGAGCATTGGGTTTTGCCACGCTCTAACAATCTACAACCCGCTGTTAAAGTTTTATGATCAAGCTAGCCTGTTCAGCAGGCCTCTTCTTGAACCTACTACCGATGGGGTTGACATTATACAGTTCCACAGGGAGATAACACAAATTGACTCAGAGTTTGGCTACGAGCTCAATGTTTCACAGTACCTATTCCAATACCTGACTTCTCAAGGATTGACTGTGGAGTTGCAGCTTGTGGAGGATGAAGAACATAGCGAGACAGGTTTAAAACGTGAAAATGTTTACGCTTACTTGCGTAAAACGAGAGATACAAAAGTGCTATTGACATCGCATATTGACACAAACCCTGCCGGAAAAATTCCATACAGCATCTTTGGCGATGAGATTCATGTTCGTGGTGCCTGTGATGCAAAGGGTAGTGTTGCTGGTCAGGTGTTTGCATTCCTTGAACTATGGAGAGAAAATTTGATAGTTGAAGGCGATTTATCCTTGCTTTTTGTCATTGGTGAGGAGTACAATGGGATTGGAATGAAGACGGCGGTGTCTTCATTAGGGGTCAACTGGTCCAACGCGGCAATTTTTGGTGAACCAACGGAAAACAAGCTTAGTACAGGACATAAAGGGAATTTTAGATTTGATGTTGAGGCCTTGGGAAAGGCAAGCCATTCAGGATACCCACAGTACGGATTCAGTGCCACCGAGTTCCTCATGACAAAATTAATGGATTTATTGGCTGTTTCATTCCCACAATCAGAAACCTTGGGACCAACCACAGTCAACGTTGGAACCATAAATGGTGGTATCGCAGCTAACATTTTGGCTCCATCAGCCAAAGCTGAATTATACATAAGAGTCGCTGCGAACATGACTTATGTCAGGGATGTTGTTGAGAATATATTTGACACAGGTCATACTCGTCTAAAAATTGTACAGTTTTTGGAACCACAATACCTGTCATACGATATTGAAGGATTTGACTTGGTTGCTTGTGCATATGCCACTGACATACCCTACTTCCAAGGTGTGAGGATCAAGAAGTACCTCTATGGGCCCGGTTCAATTTTGGTTGCGCATGGTGCAAATGAGTTTGTGACTTTCAACGATCTTCATGAAAGTGTTCAAGGTTACAAAAGACTAGTTATCCATAATCTTTGACTTGATTGACTATATATTCTAAATTAAGAAATTCCATAGATTAATCAGTTCAGCTGTGCACGAAGAGATACATATCACGCCGCACTCTGAGTAGTATTTTCGTTCTTTTTCTATTTTTGTCGCATGCCAAGTCGACGTTAATGTCCGATCTCGAGAGGAAGGTTCCTCTAATGAATGTTTGATTGATAGCACATATAAAAAATATATCTATCATGCCGGAAACAAAATTGTGAGATCTCGCAGATCATCGGAAGTTATTCTCCAAACGACCTTTTTCCATGGAGAAACTTCACGTCTCAAATGTTAGTACTGCGTACTGAGCGGGGAAGCATCGGGCTTGTATATTTTAGTATTATAATCAGACTTTTCCCTACTCTAGGAAAGTTACCTATGGGAAGAAGAACAAACCAGACGATTATTGTGCAAGTTCTTCCTCGCATACCAGTCCTCTAAGCATTGAGTCTTCTTATCGGTGGGGCGTGCGGCAGGCTTCCGCCCCTCCTGCAAGTCTAAGTGAGATTGTCCGCGCTCTCGTTCTCTTTACCTCAAAATGCTTATCGTCGGGCATTTGAGAAGGGTGAAATGTTGATACCGGTCTTCATTCTCCGATCAACAGTGGTTTGACAAATCTCATCTGCTCCTTTGAATAAGTTTGGTCTTTTCTATTATCTCGGAGCGTCCTCATCATCTCAAACTTTTTACGCAAACAAATACCGTCCTCGTTTGATAAACATCTAATATAGAACGATAACATGTTTAAAGTTGAGAGATCCGAATCATACATAATGGACTATTTTTCCTTACTCCTTGATTTTCAGGAGCCAAATAAAAGGTTGTAAAGCTTAGATCAAACATCAGCACAACATCTAACTATCATTATACAGTCAAAAGCTTAGTTTGGAAATATGGAGTCATACGAAGAGAAACAGGCTATGTCTAAGGTGGCAGTTGAAGAAATGGGTGAAGAACCTCCGAGAAGCATTGCTACAGAAGTTGGAGAAAGCCTACTGGGTGACATCTCTGATATGGATCCAGCCATGAAGTTAGCTCTGGAAAGCAACCGAATGGTGATCGATGAGAAAAAAGACGCAGCACTCTTGAGAAAGATTGATTGGTACATCATGCCATTGGTCTCCTTCCTCTATGCATTATTCTACATTGATAAGGCATGTAATGGTTACGCTGCCGTTATGGGTATCGAGACAGATATGAACATGACCACCAACCAGTACGCATGGACATCCTCTGCTTTTTACCTTGGTTATCTTGTCTATCAGCCAATTGCAGGACGTACCTTACAAAGGTACCCATTGGCAACCACGTTCTCTATCTACATGTTCAGTTGGGCGGTCATCATCTGCTTGCAAGCTTCAAACACCAACTATGCGGCCTTTGTGTTTTTGAGAACCATTCTAGGTTGTTCAGAAGCATCTGCCTCGATTTTCACAACTATTTTGACCTCCCAATACTACAAGAAGAAGGAGGCATTCTTGAGAGTCTCTTTCTGGTTGAGTACGGCTGGTTTTGGTGTTCTCTTCGGTTCTCTTATGGCTTACGGTTTGGCTGTGCACGCAGACAGTTATTCCATTGTCTCGTGGAAGCTTCTCTTCATTGTTGTCGGTTTGATCTCGCTCGTCACTGCAGTCGCTGTCTATTTCCACCTTCCAAACACTCCTGATCAAGCATGGTTTTTGAGCCATGAGGAAAGACTCATGGTGGTTGAAAGGATCAGAGAGAATTACCATGGATTTGGTAGTAGGAAGTTTAAGAAGCACCAGTTCTATGAGGCTATTCTTGATGCCAAGACCTGGCTGTTCTTTTTCTATGCTGTCAGTTTCAACATTCCAAATGGTGGTATCGGTTCGTTTGGTTCCATTCTACTGAAGTCCGATCTAGGTTACTCTTCAAGCGAAGCATTGGTTCATGGTGCTCCCCAAGGCGTTGTTGAATTTGTCGGTCTACCAATAATTGCATACGCAGTTCAAAAGTTCAATCTTCCAAGGCTACTCACCACCTCTGTTGTGTTGATTGTTTGCATTCCATTTGCATGCATGTTGGCATTCAGTGACAAGAATACTGTTAAGCTTGCCGGTTATTACATGATCAACTTGATGCAGATTGGTCCAATTGGTTGCTTTTCATACTTTGCGAGTAATGTTCCAGGGCACACGAAGAAAATCACTGTGACTGCCGTCTACTTGGTTGGATACTGTGTCGGAAATTTGATCGGGCCACAAACTTACAATGCTAAGGATGCTCCTCACTATGTTCCTGCAAAGATTGCTATTGTTGTCTGTCTAATCGTCGCAGCATGCTGTATATTTGGCGTTTATATCATCTGTAGAGCAGAAAATGCCAGAAGAGACAGAAAGAAAGAGGAGTTGGGCGACAAGTACATCATCCCTGAAAACATTGAGTTCTCTGATTTGACTGATAAGGAGAACATCCATTTCAGGTATGCTCTCTAAAACATTTTAATGGCTAACAGGTTTCTATGTTTTTCTCTATTCTTATACTCTTATATTCTTAAAGCCTCGAAAGTTATTGATAAGTGTTTTGTTGTTTGTGAGACATATATTAATTATTTCGGTTTGGGCGGTTAGCCTCGACCTCTTATGCTTTAACAACACATATAGAGATAAGTAAAAGTGAAAGATGGCGTGGTTCCAATTTGAGTTGAGTTATAAATTAGAAGAAAAATTAGGATGAGAAGGGAGAACATGAAAAATAGAAGATGGTGAGGAGCAAAACAGTATTTTTGACACATGACTTAACAAAAACGAAAACAGGTTGAGTTAACAAAAAAAAGAGACAAAATAATGAAAAAACTATAGGGATATATCTAGCCAGGGTTGGAACAATCAATCAAGTACCTATGTGCAAAAACGATATCATGCTTTGGCGGAAACCTGAACAGGTTGGTCCTCAGGAGCAATATCAATCTCTTTCTTGGTTTTTGGACCAGAGATGACCTTGTTTGTCGAAACCTTTGCCTTATTTATAGACTCACCTCTAACCAACTTTTCCATCTCGTCTTTAGTCAAAGTCTCATACTCCAACAAACCTTCGGCTAGCCTCTTCAGCTCAACCCTCTTATCACGCAACAGTTTTCTCGTTCTCTCTTCGGAATCAACAAGTAACGTCCTGGTCTCCTGGTCGGCCATATCTCTCAATCTTGGAGACCACGATTCCCATTGATCTGACAGCTTAACAGGACCAATAACATCGGACATACCGTATGCAGTCACCATTGATCTAGCGGTCCTTGTAGCCGAAGTTAAATCTGAAGAGCAGCCAGATGTCACGTTGTTTGGACCATATAGCATCTCTTCAGCAATCTTTCCTCCCATGCACACGTCAAGGGTGGCAAAGCACTCAGTCTTTGTAATCTCATGCTTGTCCATCTCTGGTAATTGGAAAGTGACACCCAGTGCTCTGCCCCTTGGTAAGATGGTGGCCTTGTACAACGGAGTTGCACCTTCGGTAAACATGGCAGCAATGGCATGTCCAGCTTCGTGGTATGCTGTGTTTCTTCTAGTTTCTTGAGTCATAACCATAGTTTTCCTCTCACCACCCATGAGAACCTTATCCTTGGCCCATTCGAGGTGCGACATGTTGACACTTAGGGCATTTTGATGGGATGCATAGATGGCAGCTTGATTGACCAAGTTCTTTAATGCTGCACCAGACATGCCAGTTGTGGTTCTGGCAATCACCGAAGGGTCGACATCTTTAGCCATGGCAATATTTTTCATGTGATGTTTCAAGATGTCGATACGGCCTCTAACGTCCGGCAAGTCAACGTTGACAACCTTGTCGAATCTCCCTGGTCTAGTCAATGCCTTATCCAACGAGTCTGGGAAGTTGGTGGCACCAATGATTATAATACCTTCAGTCTGTGAGAAACCATCCAGTTCAACCAAAAGTTGATTCAAAGTTTGCTTTGCATATGCTTGGTCCTTGGATTTTCTTTTTCCTCCAATGGCATCCAACTCATCAATGAAAATGATTGCTGGAGCCCTACTTCTGGCCTTTGTGAACAATTCCCTCACTCTTTTGGCACCAACACCAACATAGATTTCATCAAACTCTGAACCGGACATGAAGAAGAATGGGACACCTGCCTCACCTGCAGTAGCTCTTGCCAACAAGGTCTTACCGGTACCTGGAGGACCAGTCAACAAGACACCCTTTGGTAATTCACCACCTAGGCCAGTAAACTTTGAAGGATCTTTCAAAAACTCGACAATCTCCTCTAATTCGGACCTTGCCTCGTCGACACCACAAACATCCGAAAACTTGACGGTTGACTTGCTGGCCTCGATCGACTTATCCTCTGCCCCTGTACCTTTGACTATGGAACCATTTTCGACAAAGTAGTTGAAGACCTGATAACCACCGTATGAGAGTAAACCTAATGAGAGGAGATACTTGACCCATTTGGCAATCAACGTTCTGTAAGACTCTGAAACAATAACGTGAACTGGATCATTCTTTGTTCCAGCATAACCGGCAAAACCCGTTGGTGAACCACCCATGATTGCACCGCTACCTGCTGGAAACGGTAATCCCATCGTGCTTGCAACGCTGCTTGCCTTTTGGTAGTCTCCCATCTTTGTTAGAGCTTCGATGTACAATTGAGAACATTCTGGAGAGGTGGCGATCCCTGGCGTTTCGTATCTGGACACAACGATGTGAGGGTAATTTGCATTCAATAACGATTTGTAGAAGGCTGCCTGAGAGTTTGGGTTGTTGAGATCCCTGTTGGCATGTTGTTCCTGGTTTGCCAAGTTTGAGGTTGGTGAGGAGGTTGAGTATTTTCTTGTGTAGTATAGGGGTAATGTTGAGAAGCTTCTTCTCTTCAAAAGAGTGGACGGTTGGTGAGCCATTCTATGGATCGTCTGACGCCTTACGGTATTAGCCAACGATCTTGCAACGATACTCGTTATTGTCGATCCGGTTGCGGAGGCTATTGGAGATATGATGGGTAGAGACATGGTATAGTAATACTAAAGGCGGGTGGCAATGAATGGATCACAAAAGTGGGGGGATATGCAACTGGGAAGGCAGGTATAAACCTTATGTATGTTTATTCTACCACTGATGAGAAGGATATGTGATGACACAAGCGTTCAAAACTTAATAGCCGGTGGTGGTGTCTATAAAGAACGAAGGAAAGAAGAAAGGAAAAAAAGCAAAGGTTTCTCTTGTTTCAGTCTCAGTCTCAGTCCCAGCATCAACCCGAGTCCTCTTTAAGCGTGTTATATAACAAAGGGCGAGTGGTCACTTCACTTCATCGTCGCTTCATCTTTCCCGGGCATCTGTGACTTACGTGATATTTTACGTCATCTTCTATTGGCCTTCCACCTCCACCGGTGAGACTGTTCCCATCCACTTGGTTTCTTCCACAATGATGATCAATGAATGCTTCTAACTCTCTACTCTATCATCTTGAAATCTTTGCCTAGGAACGATCCATAATAGGGATATTTACTTAACAATATATGTGGTTGGTTGTATACACACGCGTCTCTAGCACCCCTTGCCGTACTCATCATAGCTTACCTCTGGCTTGACCTTTGACTCTTCAACCTTTATTAGACCTATCTTCTCTTTAATTCTAAACTGAACCATCTTCAACATGGAGTACATCATCTCCAAGTATGGAGCATTGACCCCATTTTGACGTGCAATCTTCAACGGATTCCCAACGATTGTCTCAACTTCAATCATTCTGTTCAGTCTGACATCAATCAACATTGAAGGAGTATAAAACATTCCATCGGACAGATTTATCATGATGTCTTCCAATTCGGGAGCAATGGTATATCCATCCGACTTCGCAATGGCATATATCTCCTTAATGATGGGCCTATACGCACCCTCTTTACACCCAGCCATTGCAGCTCGGGTGCAATCGAGATCAACAAGCGCAGTTGTGGTATTTATTGCAGCATTATAAACCAGCTTTTGCCACCTGTTCATCCTGACATCGTCAACGATCTTCACCACGTTTTTTCCTTCAATTGAGTATATCTCGATCCATTTGGCAAGAATAGCTTTACTCTTTTCCAAGTCGGTATATGTTGGATTGGAAAAGATTCCAAGTGCAACGTTATCCGGGGTCTTTTGAGTAACCACACAGCCAACATTGGTACATCCAATGATGGAAACGCACGAGATGATGACATGTCCTGGGAATCGCTCAATCATTGGTATTTCAATGTCAATGCCGTTTTGGCATAGTATGATGGCTGCATGGGGACTCCTCTCAACGGCTGGAGCTATTATTTCCTCACATGTCATTCCACTATCAGGCAAATTCTTGAGACTGACAAAGATGAAATCATAAGTCTCGCCGTTCTCCACTGCCTCTGTTGTATCCTTCACGATTCGCGTTGGTCTCCAGTTGGAAATACCCTGGCCGAATTGAACAGAGTTGATCGTGAAACCTTCTTCAATAACTCTGTCGTACCCTGATCTAATCGTTGCGGTGACTTCTGCATGGCCGTTGTGCTCTAAAGTGTAGGCTGCCACCACGCCTAGTGCTCCTGTTCCGACAATAAGTACTTTTGATTTCGACATAATAAGAAGTTGTATGGGCTAGTTAACGAGCTTCTATGCCATTTCTTGCCTTAAATTGCAGGGGTAGTCAATGAAATACTACGCCTTTGAAAAAGTTTTATGTGACACTGGTCTGATAAACATCCTGACAACGGTGGAGTTGGACAAACGACAAACGAAGAGTAAGAGAAGAAAGACCCTCTCTGTTTGCTTGCAAGCCTCTAAAGGTCACTATCGTCGTCCTCTTGGAAACTGAGGCTGTGGTAAAGAATGCAACCAGAATTGCGTAAGAAATGAGGTGATTGAGATGTTTTCAAAGGCAGTGTCAATTTTCTTTTTCCGCTTTGGTACAACCCTTTGGAGCCGTGTCTATTATTGAAGGATATATATACTGTCTACTTTCATCGCAAACCAACACATCAAGACGATGAAACAGTCCTGCGTAACATCAGTCCATTCACAGGTTATCATAAGGCAACTCCAATAATTCTTGAAAATAAATTCTTGTGCAACTGGCAATGCGTTGAAAAGAATCAAATTACCTATCCTCCAAGGCTATGTTCTGGCATTGAAGGAAGAAGGATGTTACTGTTCAACTTTACAATCATTCCATTCCATCTTGTATACCAGTGTAGTTTCAACATTGGGACATTTGGGGAGCAAACCTGACTCGAAGAATCTCTTAACGCATTCACTCCGTCTTTTACTCCAGAACACGTGGTCCAGAGTTATTGCAATGAATGTCCTATCCAGGTTGATAGTTGACGGCCTGTTTGCGAATAGGCTTGAAGACTCAAGTCTTAAATGCCCACAAATTGCATCACACTGAATGCATACCATAGGCTTGATAATTATCAGTCGCTGAACCTGGTGTCCCTATTTGAAAGATAAAGTCACACCGAAGTTTCCAACACTTCCCCGAAAATATCTGAAACATACTCTACTGTTCTGTTGGTTGCACTGGTTTGGTGACGTTTTGGGCGTTTGGAACTGGTTTGGTTTTTCAGACATGTCAATAGAGGTAATGTGTGCAACAGAATTAGGAAGTAACCGAGGCCATATAGCAGTAATGAGAGCCCACAGATCGTCCTTTAGGATATGAGGCCTTTCAGGGTTCTTCGGATCGTCTTGAATGATCATCAAACGACTTTGCATATTGACAATTGCAAAGATACGTTGTGAATTTCTTCCCAATTCGTATGAATACACGTTCTTGAGTGGTCTGTTTGTTGTTTTTTGAGCTAGATTGGGCTCACAAGTTGCAGACTGCAGTTTCCAATACATTTTTGGGCTGGGTATTACTTCAACGGTTCCGGAGAAGGGATATATATTGCTCAGCACAGCAATTGACGCTCCAAGCAAGCTAGCTAGCCTGAAAGGAAAGCGTATGCATGCCAGCATGCATGCAGGTGCATATACTGCGCACCCTCTTGCATTTATTCCCAATTGGGAGCTTCCATAGAGATCACAGCCCAAAAACATCACAATCTGGGTATGGTTTCTCCTCGAGCAAAAAATGGGGCATCATGTTTGATGATCCTACAGAGCCTGCTAGCGCACTATTGTTGAGTCTATTTTTAGTCGGGATTGAAGTAGTTTTGTTCTTGGAGATTCAGAGGTTCAACTGTTGTTTGCATCGCATTCCGTCCAAATTTTTCCTCTGGGCTGACAATGATTCCGGATAACAAAAGCAAACTGACCTTCCCAAAAGCTGTTCTTTGACACCTGACAATCCGAAGGTGAAGATATATCTCACGGGGAGGAGGGGGGGGGGTCATTTCGGAACTGTATATAACGATCCACATTTTCCTGTTTTAGATGTTGGCTTTACTACTATGAACAGTTCAATTTGTTTATATGCTCTAAAGATATTCATCACATCGTCAAATCCTCCATCTTCACTAGCATAATGATCAACCACGGTATACTCAAATCAATATTCAGCTATCTATTGCTTCATGCGTCTGCAGCAAAGGCCTTCGACCAGACGGATAAGACCAACGTTGCCGTCTATTGGGGACAGGGAAGTGGCCAGGAAAGTCTTGCGTCTTACTGTTCAAATACAGATGCCGACATCTTTTTAATTTCCTTCGTGAATGAATTTGACGGTGTGAGTACACCAACTCTCAACTTTGGTAACGCCTGTGGTGGAGAGTTTGCAGATGGTTTGCTCAGCTGTGAACAGATTGGTTCGGATATTCAGACATGTCAGGACTTGGGAAAAGTTGTCATGCTATCTATCGGTGGTGAATATACAGGCAAATACTCCTTAGCGGACGACTCTGCCGCTGATACTTTTGCTCAAACTTTGTGGAGCATGTTTGGCCCTGATGACGGTTCTGATACTGAAAGGCCGTTTGGTAGCTCTGTTGTTGATGGTTTTGACTTTGACATTGAGGGTGGTGGTTCTACCGGTTATGCTGAGCTTGCAAAGTCTTTGAAGTCATATTATTCCACTGATTCGAGCAGAGATTACTACCTCTCAGCAGCCCCTCAGTGTGTCTATCCAGATACATCTTTGGATGATGCCTTGACTAGTGAGTACTTTGATTTTCTTTTCATCCAATTCTACAATAATGATTGTGATCTTGCAGGTACTTTCAACTGGGACTCTTGGGCAAACTTCGCTGAGACATCTTCTAGCAATAAGGATATAAGGCTCTTCCTTGGATTACCAGGTTCGGACAATTCGGGTAAGGGCTATTCCACGCCTGATGTCGTTAACAAGGCTTTAGGGAGTACCATTGTGGATAAAGATGAAAACTTTGGAGGTATTATGCTTTGGGATGCCAATTCGGCATACACAAATACAGATGTTGACGGTAGTGCTAACTACTTAGAAGCTATGGTTTCCATCTTAGACAACGTTTACGGTACTGCATCGTCAACTACTTCTTCGACTACAACTTCTTCGTCTGCTAGCTCGACAGCTACTTTGGCTGAGTCTTCTTCATCTGCTGGCTCGACAGCTAATTCGGCTGAGTCTTCTTCATCAACTACCGCAACTATCTCATCGTATGTCACACAAACTGAATCGTCCTCTTTGACAACCTCGGGTGTTTCTTCGAACTCCACTGCAGTTGAAAGTTCATCTTTGGTTGCTTCGAGTGAATCTTCATCATCAACTACCACACTTACCTCATCGTATGTCACACCAACCGAATCGTCCTCTTTGACAACCTCGGGTGTTTCTTCTAACCCATCATCAGCTATCACACCTATCTCATCGTATGTCACACCAGCTGAAACGTCCTCTTTGACAACTTCGGATGTTTCTTCGAATGCTACGTCAGTCAAAAGTCCATCTCTGGTTGCTTCAACAAAACCTTCTTCAGGTACTGTTTTACCATCTTCATTTGCATCGTCCACCATTCCCCAAGTAAGTTCATCCGATTACGTCCCAGGTTTGTCAACTTCTACAGCCATCGATCAGCTGTATGCCACTACTTTTGAAACTTATACGGTTATCACAACGGAGATGTGTAGCACAATCACACCTTCTAATTCCGAAGAAAGCATATATACAACCACTTATGAAACAGTGATCACTGTCAAGACGACTGAATGCAGCACTGTCGAAGGTATCCCTTCGAGCTCCTCTGCTGCAATTGCTTCCATTACGGCACCGGTTTCCACAGCCTACGATTCTGGTGCTACCTTTTTCTCCGCTAGCCATACTTGGGCTATGCTTGTCGTGGCTGCTTTCATGGCTATTTAAGCTGTTGTTACTCGGTTAGTCTGTTGACGAGACACTATTACTCTTTAAAATAACCTTTGATACCAATATTTCTTTTAACTTTAGTCTGATCACCACCAGTAGTCAACCATAGAGTTATAATTATGAATAGAAGAATGTATCTTGTTTCCAGTTTTATGATCTCAAAAGCTCAACTTCACCCCAGTTGACTCATGTATGTTCAACATTGGAGTAATGCTTGACCGCCCAATTGAGGCAATCGTCGAGCTGTCCAATGTCAGTAAAATTAACATTCAACAACGGATGCCCAAACTCGCCCTTTGATAATCCTTCTCCCCCTGATCCACTACTTCTGCGTAGTATCTTGGCATTGATAGCAATATATGAGGAATTTGGCGGCGACCATAATCGAATAACAATCTTCAAGTTCAAGCACAGCAGCTCAAAGAGAGAAGATGGGGAAGTGATACATCTAATGAATGAGTCATCGTTGGTCCAAACCTTGGACTTCTTCTTCTTCTTTCCATTTTTATTCCTCTTCTTTGTATTTGGATCGTTGCAAAATCTAGTTAGCTTATAATCCTTACTCATGGCAGTCTCAACGGCAGAGCTATCGTTCTCATAAACGTTCGTTAACATGGAAACCAACACGTCTTCCAATTGTTTGACTGCTCTCTCATGTTTGCTGTACGTTATGATTGGTTTGAGTAGAACTAAGTTTCCCATCTGAGTTGCCGCCAGCTGTTGCTGTTCTTGAGACATGGCCTCCGGTGGTGCATGTTTTCTATCGAGCTTACGTTTATGCTCACAACAAAGCATTAGCCTCAAGAAAGTTCCAATTTGATTTGCTTTGTCATTGTGCGGAAGGCTTCGATCTGCAGGTAGTACATCTTCGACTGGAATGGATTCTATCTCTATTATCTCGTCATGGAGGTCAATGCTCACTTTATTGGATTCAATTGAAACTTGTAAGGATATTAGAGTGACTGCCTCTTTGAGTAGCTGATAATATAGCTCTTCTTCAAAAAGAAAAAACCTTGCCTTGGCTATCTGTGTTGTCACAGACTCATCTCTGAATTTTGTTACTCTTCCGGTTAAGTCAGATTGACCTATTAACTGTGGAGAATCTTTTGTGCCACCTGTCTTGGTATATACCTTGACGTTCACTAACTTATTGATCCTTTCCGTTTGTTGGAGATTGATCTGTTCAAAAAACAGTTTTCCTGTGTGTGGATCTTTCTTCAAGGATCCTATTCCTTTATCAAAATATGTGGATCCAGCATCGCCAAAACCATATTTCACACTTATTTCCCTGCTGGATTTCGAGTTGGTCTTTGTTATAACCTCGTTAGAGTGTAACACCTCAATCATTGAGTTCCAATAGTTGTTTTCTTTGTCGATTTCCTCCTGTAGACGAATGCTTGCACTTTTGAGGTTCTGTGAGCACCTATTCAAGCTCTCAAGCTTCCATCCTCTTCCAATCTTTGAGATTTCAAATTGTGAAGCTGTGGAACTTTCAGAGTACTGAACCTTATCACTCGACAAAGACCCTATCTTAATGTGTTGTTTCAAATGTGGTGACATCGAAAGCGAACCAGCCGCTGGTCTGGCGCACGATATCAATAGCGAGATGAAGTCTAAGGAAAGAGAAGATTCGTTCAATGCAGAATGAACAAAGCTAACGATCTGTTCCTTACGCTTTGCAAAATCCTCGGGCTTTAAACTTTCCTCATCTGTTACACTCATCTGTATATCTGCTGTTGTGTCTGCCTCCTCATCATCATCACCGCTCTTAACCTCTCCATCGTCCTGTATCATGGATTTTTCACGTTTTTCAAGCTCCTGTAGTAGGCCCTCTTCCGTTATGCTTGAAAATGGGCCTCTTTGTGCAATCATCTTAGGAATGAGCTTCGATAAGGGAAACGTTGAGTTCAATGCGGGATCATGGTGTTGTGGGTCTCCCGATCTGCTCAGGCCTTCGGTGAGGACAGGATTCAAGTTCAAAAACTCCGTTGGACGGATGCTAGTGGCGACCATTGCTGGTTTTGAAGGCGGTTAACGTTTGGAAACTTTTGATCGAGACAATTGATGACTTTTTCAATGTCCAATTGAGCTGTCAACTGCTTGAAACAAGTAACTATTGAACTGAGTTGTAAATCAAGGCTTGATCAGTAAGCTCCCCAGTGCTCTCTCTTCTGGTGGTGTACCTATAGCTGCAAATCAAATTCAGAAGAGAAAGGCAGTAGGTAACCTGGTGGTGTACAGGTGATGTTCGTGGATGTTGAACATGTATCACCCAATCATCTACTATTAATCTTACTGATTCTGGGGCGATACAACACCGACAATCCAGTCAGTTCTAACTGTAACTATTTTGCCAATTAGTCATAACCATGTTCTCATATATGGCTTAAATTTGAGAAAAAAAATATACAGCATTTCTATGTGAATTGGCTTACAGTACTGGCCCCCTTCCAGCAAACGAATCTCTATGATTCCCAACAGAATGCAAAACTCTAATCAAGCTTCTGAGATTCCATCTCAGCTTTAACCTCGTCGATATAACTCAATCTTTCCGTTAAGTGAGGGTGGTTGTGGCTGTATGCGGAGTACAACCAATCAACATCTAACGAGCTCAAATTTTCCTTATGTAGGTTGATCAAAGCAACCTTCAACTCATCGGCGAATCCTAATCTGGTGGCATATTCATCTGCTTCGTACTCGTAACGTCTTGAAAGTAGATTCATCATGAACTCCATGACGGCATCAAGAGGCTTCAAAATATCACCAAATAGTAAGAATCCAACAATGATTGGTTGCTCTTTGAAGAATCCAAAGCTCTCGTATAGTGACTTGTTCTTAACGAAGCCTGAAAAGATGGTGAATATAGCAAAGATATGAGCTTGGTTGATGGCTAACAGTTTGGACGTGTGGGATAGGTACCAATGTCCAATCTCGTGTCCCAAAACGGCGACAACCTCTTTGATCGTTGATTTTTCAATCAAGGTATCATAGATGACAATCTGTTTGGATCCCCATGGCAACCCAAGGAAGTAAGCATTGGAATGGGACGATCTTTTGGATCCATCGATGACGTATAGTTTGTCCAATGGGAATTCATTTTCAGTTGCTAGTTTTTCAATGCTGGTTTTCAACTCGCCATCTTCAAGAGGACTTAATTTGTTGAACAATGGTTGGATAAACTTAGGATAAACCAAAATCAAAAAGATCTGAACGCAAAACAAAAACAGTGAAAGATAGTACATGAAACTATCACCAAAGTAATCAATGATCTTCAAAAAGCCGGCAAATATAGGAGCACCAACGACACACATGATCAAAAACTCCTTCAGCATATCGGTAAACCAAAGCTTGATCGTCAACTTGTTGAACCCAAACTTCTCCTCAATGACAAAATTAGAGTAGTATTGGATAGGCAAGCTCAAAACTATGGAGATCAACGACATCTGCCCCATGAACAGTAAAGATTTGGTAATTGTACCCCTCATGAAAGCAGGCAGTATGTACGAAGTGAGGAAAGAGCCAGGTTGAACCGCACGAGCAGCTCTGGTCCATAGAACAGGCAAGATATCAAGCTTGAAAAAGGCCAAGTTTTGCAACAACGAGTAGAAAGAGCCAACGAGGCTAAACTTCAACTTTGCCAACGAGTAAGCGGAAGATTTGGTAACTGTTTCAGCATCAAGCTTTCCCTCCAGTTGTTTAGGGATCTCGGTTGAAGTTTGAACCTTCTTGATCTGTCTTAGCTTCAAGTATGATTCAAACAGGAAGTTGGCACTGGAGAAGCCAATGATGAGGGTCTTCCAGTCGAAACCTGGTCTATCCAAGAATGTACTGGCAGATTGGATGAGAGACATGGTGTTTTTTAAGAGATTGGTGTATTTGGGTGCCAATCGAGTTCTTCAAAAGTTATTCCTGTAATTGATGGAGTCAAGCTAGATCAGCAGTTGGGCAAGGTGAGTTGAAGTAGAAGGAAAGACAGTTGATGCAACGTTGATGATGGTGGTCTTCTTCCTTGTATGAAGAATGTTTCTTCGCGGGGCTCACAGAGATCGGCCGTTAGGTTGCCCCGTGGCCGACCCAGGCTGAAAAGTCTTTGCTGTTGCCAGGCCAGGGCAAAAAGACGCGTGCCTCGTTGGGAAGCCATCCAACGTACACGTAATCGGTGGATTTCCATTCAAGCCAGTAAACTTAACACACAGTAGGAGTAATAGTATAATGTTAAATTCAAGTTCGTTTCTATACCTTCATAAAAGTGGTGGTAAAATATAATAAAAAAGTGGGCAAAAAAAACACAAGCAGCAGTCTTTCTTATCGCCTCTCTTTCAAAGAAAGAAAACAGAAGAATAGGCCAAGGCTCTCAACATAAAAACAAACATGATGAATTTCAGAATCAGGTAAATTAAAACAAAAATGGATAAGAAAGAAAAAGTAGTATGAATTTTTTTTTTTGAATCATCAGATAAATGGGTGATAAGTTTGTTGCTATATCTCTATAAACAATAACTTTTATATATGGTCTATGAGAATGCCAATTGGTAAATGCTGCATCAGGAGAGAGAAAGTGGTTCGTTGGTTCATCACCAACGGATTGATGGGGTCATCAACACAACGCATCCTTCCTCCTTTGCAGCGTCTCTCCTCTGTTGGATAATTCTTCAAAGACGGGTTTAGTTAGCTTCAGCAGCCAACTTTTCAGCCTTAGCAATGACGTCTTCGATACCACCAACCATGTAGAAAGCGTTTTCTGGCAAGTGATCGTACTTACCTTCCAAAACATCCCTGAAAGAGGTAACGGTGTCCTTCAATCTGACCAAAGCACCTGGAATACCAGTGAAAACTTCGGCAACGGCAAATGGTTGAGACAAGAATCTTTGAATCTTTCTGGCTCTTTCGACGGTCAACTTATCTTGTTCTGACAATTCATCCATACCTAGAATGGCAATGATATCTTGTAGGGACTTGTAAGCTTGTAGAGTCTGTTGAACATTGGTGGCAACATCGTAATGTTCTTGACCAACAACAGAGGCGTCCAACAATCTTGACTTGGAATCCAATGGATCAACGGCTGGGTAGATACCCAATTCAGAGATACCTCTGGACAAGACGGTAGTGGCATCCAAGTGGGCAAAAGTGGTAGCTGGGGCAGGATCGGTCAAATCATCGGCTGGGACGTAAACGGCTTGGACGGAGGTGACAGAACCCTTTCTGGTGGTGGTAATTCTTTCTTGCAACAAACCCATATCGGTGGCCAAGGTTGGTTGATAACCAACGGCCGATGGAATTCTACCTAGCAAAGCAGACACTTCGGAACCAGCTTGGGTGAATCTGAAAATGTTGTCAATGAACAACAAGACATCTTGACCTTCTTCATCTCTGAAGTATTCAGCAATGGTCAAACCAGTCAAGGCAACTCTAGCTCTAGCTCCTGGTGGTTCGTTCATTTGACCAAAGACCAATGCCACCTTGGATTCACCTTCTAGGTTGATAACACCGGTTTCTTTCATTTCACGGTACAAATCGTTACCTTCTCTTGTTCTCTCACCGACACCGGTAAAGACGGAGAAACCACCATGGGCCTTGGCAATGTTGTTAATCAATTCTTGAATGAAAACCGTCTTACCGACACCGGCACCACCGAACAAACCAATCTTACCACCTCTAGCATATGGGGCTAGCAAGTCAACAACCTTAATACCGGTTTCCAAAACTTCGGCATTGGTGGATTGTTCAACAAAAGAAGGTGGATCAGCATGAATTGGGTTCCTTTGGGTGTATTCAATTGGTCCTCTTTCATCGATTGGCTCACCAACAACGTTGATGATTCTACCAAGGGTACCTCTACCGACTGGGACGGAAATTGGAGCACCAGTATCAAGAACGGCTTGACCTCTAACTAGACCTTCAGTACCATCCATGGCAATGGCTCTAACAGAGTTTTCACCCAAATGTTGGGCAACTTCCAAAACCAACTTGGTGTCAGTACCGACATCAATGGTCAAAGCGTTCAAAATGGCTGGTAGTTCACCCTGTTGGAATTGGACGTCGACAACGGCACCAATAACGGCTCTGTATTAAATGTTCAAAAAAGATTGGAATTTGTTAGTATTGCATATTTCACACACTAGTGGAGGAAAAAAAAAACATAGTGATAAATAAATGACAATGTCGATCCCAATTCAAATGCTGTTCCAATTGTAATAGGAGTAAAGTTAAGATGTATGTATGTGTGGTGTGTATGGTGTATATAGTGGTTATGCAGCCCTTGGTATGTCTTCCTGCACGCAAATTCTCATCAAATCAGATGCCAGCATTTCTTTGCTCGTCCACGCACCCGCAGCCAAAAAAATGGACCCGTGCGCGACCACTGTGGTGATTGATGGTGGTTGGTTGGTTGGTGGTGAGCATATAGGGACAATTGAAAGCAACGATTGTGTTCGATGATTGAATAAAAGGAGCAATTGATACTACAAGATGGTCAATTTTAAAATTGTTATATGTGAGGTTGACGCTGTTTGTAGTTTGTGAATTTCCAGGACATTTTTGAAGTAGATCTGGCCACGTATCCAGAAACTTTTCAGAGCTTTCAGTAGTTGCAATTGAATAGAACATTATCATTCAAACAACTGTGAATGAGTCATTGTTATTATTGGTTGTGTTGCACTGGAATGTTGACCATGGTACTTACCTAATCTTACCAGCAGCTGGAGCAGCAGTGGCCATACCTCTGGTTAGGGCAAGGTTGGCCTTGGCTGCCTTGTAGGCAGTCTTTGAAGTTGTAGCAAATAATCTGGCAACCATCTTTGTGAATTGAGTTGATTGTTCTTAATTGTTATGGAACAAAGAACAGATGTCTATTTCAAATTGAGCTATAAACGAAGGGGTAAATGTATGATACAAATATAGGTAGGACAAAGAGAGTGAAAGACGAGAAGGAGAGGAATTGAGAGGTTGTGTGTTGGTAATTTGGTGGTGGTGATGGTGGTGATGGATGATGAAGCGAGTGAGCGATCGATCGATCGATCTCTCTGTGTCTGCCATTACACCCAGGCGTGCGCTATGCTGTGCTGCATGGGAAAGGAGAAAAGGAAAGGGGGAAAGGGTTGGTCAACGGGCGGGAAGACAGGCAGTGCGCACGGGTGTGGCCGGGGAAAGCGTGCTGTGTCGTGCTGTGCTGTGTCTCTGCCCCCGAGAGAGAGAAAGAAAGGAAATTTTTCATTGGACGAGGCGAGCAAGGGGGAGAGGTTGTGCGGTACACGAAAGTTAACCCCCTCACTGTATCTATATATCTGTACGAAATACATAATAACGAGGAGGGAAGTACGGTTCGTTAAGAGAGAGAGAGAGAGAGAGAGAGCCGGTTAGTCCCCACTCAGTATTAAGACCGATATGTTGTGTGACCCTTGAATTATAGGATTCCCTTTCAACCACCCTTCCAGTACAGATTTATGTTGGTGGTTTCTTCTCTCTACTTTGCCATTGATGATTGATCAATTTATAAAGAAAGATTACTTGTCATTGGAAATTGTCTCTTGAGATGACGATTCATCAATGATTTTCTTGATAGATATGTATATATCCTGCACATCACCACCAAAAACACCACCCCCTCCCCCAATACGTGTACCTAGATTGTCTTGCTCCGGCATCGAAAGATGGATCGAAGCACCCTATTAGCTCTATCCTATGGCGTCCACAGTTGGCTCTTCTATGTGTTGCAGCTATGTCTGACTTTGTTACCTACGTAAATTTAGAACTTGTCGATCGCAAAAAAAAGGTGAGGTCTGATGTCATATTAATCCTACTTGACTCTACCGTTCACCGTATTTCCAGAAGATACAATTCCCATTAAAAAGAAGAAAGAATGGCACATCACAAAACCCATACAAAACAGCCTAAAGAAAAAAAACGTTCATAAGTGTAAAAAGAACAGTTCAACAAGTGACAATTGTAGCGCTATCGCTGCAACAAGTCCAACACTTTAGGTTGGACGCTTAAACATATGTAATCCTCCAACTCGTCAAGTTCCAAATCACTGATGCACACACTACCGTGGATCAACTTCTGCCAGTCGGTACTATCAATGATATCATCATCATCATCATCATTACCCTCTGATTCGCCATGCAAACCTGAAACCTTGTCAGCTATACAGTCCATGCATAGGACAACCTTACCATACTTTGAATTCTTGACTCTTTTGCGTCTCATAGTATTCAACATCTTCGTACGGAATTCATCAATGATGGTAGAATTCAATGCATCTTCTGTGGCTTCTCCTGTGTTCAAGTCTGTGGTGGTGGTGGCTGTTGGAGAACGTTTCTTCGCCAGTCTTCTTGACTTTCTGATATGTTGCTGCTCTCCATCATGATTGGCATCTTTGCCAACCTTCTCATTCACTTGCTCGTCTTCTTCATCTTCATCTTCCAGAACAATAACTGAAGGCATCCTCCTGGATCTTTTTCTTGTAGCCTGTGAAGCTTCAACTGTTAGCTGTTCTTGCTTTGCAGCCTTGATGATGTTCAAATATTCACCTTCAACATCCTTAAAAACAGGCTCGTGACCTTGCTTTGGTGATTGGTTTGGCGTTGGTAAGAGATGATGCGCCTGCATAAGTTCTTGCCTTGAACCTGTTGATTTTCCCTGAGGACTGTTCAATTCATCCTCAAGATTTTTCAGAGTATCAATCTCAATCCACTTGAAATTAACAAAGGACTTACACTCATAACAGATGAACTCATCAACTTCTTCAACAGCCGAGTTGTTATCCACATTATGGTTATGCACTCTCATACTGATCATCCTTGTTGACTTTCTCATAGATCTCGAATTGTTGTCCTCTTCTTTGGCATCATTTCTCTTGGATTTCGTAAGAGCACGTTCTTCCTCTAGATAATCCTTGCGACCCTTGACCGATATACTAGACAACAACTTGCGCAGACCAGATTTTTGTAAGGTTGAATTGAATCTTCTGATCTCTGTGCAGTAATCGGTGAATGCAACTTTAATCATTTCTGACACGGTGTCACTGCTGAACAATGGAGTCTTTTCCGAAAACAAATAGCGTTCATCAAGTGTTAGATCGAACGTATTACCAAGGGTTCCTCCCAGCGTGTTCACTTGTTGGTCGCTCTCCTTCTTCAAGAGAAAATCATCCAATATGTTTCTCAATAACTTGTAGTGATTGAAAACGTTCTCCTTTTTCACCATCTTATACTCATCAATGGAATCCTGTCCAAACCTCAACCAATAAGGCATTGTGAAATTGACAGCCTCATTAACGTTGAAACCACAGTTAAAACCAGCGTGGTAAACTTTCGGGAAGGTAACGACAAATTCACCAGGATTTTGATCAACATAATAAACGTTAATCTTCTTGTTCAACTTCTTCTTGGCCAGCGATAAAATCTTCTCCGGTGAGAGCAACGACACCAACTGATGCAATAAATCTGGCTGTTTTGTAAAATAATCTGGGCTTATTTCATGACATATACTTTCAAAGATATCACAACTGTAGGCTGGAATACCGTACCATTTCTTAGTTGCTCCCATATGACAATAGTTGGCACTCAAAGTATAGTGATCCTCCTTATGCCAGCAAAAGGTGGAGAACATGGATCCAATATAGAGCCAAGGAACAGTCATTCCTGATATTTGTTCTCTATTTTCATCCTTGATATAGTTGAGCAAAGAGCCTTCGGCAAAAGGTAGATTTGTCAAGTTGAACGGATGATCCAAGTAATCTTTACATCTCTCCTTGTCCACTTTTGGGTTGGAAGACATTGGAAACCCTGATATCACATCCGGTTCTTCGTTATGAATGTCCGCACCGTACCGCACCTCCAGGTCAAAGTCTTCCTCTGACACCAGATCGATATGATTACCATCCGGTGGTGAATCTTCCTCCCTATCAACGAGCCTCCAAAATTCTTTCTCTATGATATTCACCGATGGGTCTCTGTTACCGTTGAAGTGAGAATCGCAATATTCATCCTTGAAATCTTTGCAATGTTCAGCAAATTCGCCCAAAGTGAACATCGAATCGAAATCTTCCTCGAATCCATAGTCGCCATTGGAACCTTTCAAACATTCGTCACAAAACCAGTCATTCTTCGGCACGTATTTCAAAGGCGGAGATAGGCATCTCATATGGTAGTTTCTATCGCAATCGTCACAAATCAATATCTTGTGTGGTTCGTCCTTTTGTCCACAAACTTCACATCCAGAGTTTTTCCTTTTGAATGAGTTGTTCACTTCAGAAGTGAATCTATCAAAGTTAAAGAGCGTGCCCTTGTTTGTTCCCGATAAATCTTTCTTTGTGCTATTCTGCTGCTCTTTCAAATGTTCTTTTAAGTAATTAGAGTATTTCACAAAGTCGCTGAACAGTTCATAGTCCTCAAACAGAGGTGCATATTTCGTCAGATCGTTTTCGATGTATAAATCATACAGGTGGAGTCGGCTCTTCATCTTTCCACGAGGATGCTGCTGTTGCTTCTGCTGCTGCTGTTGCTGCTGTTGCTGCTGGGTAGGAAAAATGCCTGCTGATTTTTCTTCTTCCTTGAGCCTCACAAAGCCACTTTCAATCTCCTTCTTACCATTCATTCTAAGATAGTTGTTGAATCCGCCCAACCAGAAGGATCTAGAACGGTTAGTTAAACTCAACTCGTTCAAATTTTGTAACCTTGTATGAAACTTGAACTTTTCAGAGTTGATAGAAAATGGAGGCTGCCAATTTTTGGGAGGTTTGATCTTCAGTATGCCGTATTGCTCCCCCATCTTGACAATCTCCCTTGAGTTCATATACTTGATAGGATTGGCAAACTCCTCATTTGATGGATATAATGTTGGTGCCTCTTCTATGTGCTGCATGGTATCGTATCTTATGATATCGTATCCTACTGTATCGTTTTGCTTGGAAGTGTTGATAGTGAATGTCCTTTGTACAAGGAGGGATGATGGGGAGGTGGGACTTAAGAGCTCAAAAGTGGATTGAATTTGGGTGCAAAAGGCCAAATATGGTGTGGTCTTTTTGGCTCGATGTACTTTTGTTGAACGATGCAGTGTAAAACGGTGGTATGAACGAAAAGAAAAAGGATAGTTGTAGAAGAAAAGGCAGATAAAGAAGGGTTATCGGTGATTAAACAAGAGAAGTGGGAGACATGAGACCATTGATGGGTTACTACTTCTATAGCGGCCAATCTGTATGTATCATATTACGTAATGAATGAACATATCATCTTTTTTCAGGCCACCAGTGGCTGCTTCTCTTCCTTCCTTTCAACAGCCAACAACTGATATTGAGAGAAAGAGAGACTGAACGACCGAACGAAACGAATAAGCATATTGCCATCGATAAAATAGCAAAATACGTTCTTATAACAACCGTCAAGTTAGATTTAGAAATACACTACTGACTCGCGTGCATTGTTTGTCTATAATTCTTCAATACTGCCGTCACAACTAACCGGCAGCTATCACTAGAACTACTCCTATCAATCCACACAATCAAATGTCGTCCTCCCGTGCTCTAACAGAAGATCAGGTATGTAGTAGAGACCATTACAGATAATGTTTTCAACGGTCAAGATTAATTGATTGATTGCAATTTGCAGCCACAAACAAGCAGTTTACTAACAGAAACCATGCAACAATTTTATCTGGCATCCTCTCTGTTATCAACCACCCAACACCACGGTAATAGATAATGGCGAGACTGCTGGACCGAAATGCAAACGACCTCAATGCTCATAACAGGTTCAAGGTGAACTAAAGAAGATGGAAGCCTTCATCACAAAGGAAGCCGAAGAAAAAGCCAAAGAGATCAAATTGAAGGCTGATGAAGAATACGAGATTGAAAAGGCCTCTGTTGTCCGTTCTGAAATCAACGCAATTGACTCATTGTACGAGTCCAGATTTAAAAAGGCTTCGTTGGCCCAACAGATCACAAAGTCTACAATTGCGAATAAGACAAGATTGAAGATCTTAGCAACAAGGGAACAAACCTTGGAGGATATCTTCAAGCATACCCAGGACGAATTGAAAAAAATCTCAAGCGATAAGAAGAAGTACAAACCTATATTGATAGGTTTGATCGAGGAAGGTTTGTTTTCCTTGATGGAGCCAGAAGTTACGGTTAAGGTTAGAAAGGCAGATTTGGAATTGGCCAAGGAGGCAATCCAGGAGGCTGCCAAGAACTTTGAATCAAAGGCTAAGTATGCCGTCAACATCACCATTTCTGAAAATGATCTATTAAGTGACGACTTGGCTGGTGGTTGTATTGTTGTCAATGGTAGTGGTAAGATTGAAGTTGACAACACTCTAGAGGAAAGATTGACATTGTTGTCCGAAAATTCTTTGCCTGCAGTTAGATTGGAATTGTTTGGTCCTTCTGCCACTAGAAAATTCTTTGATTAGAAATGGAACACCCCGTTAAAAGAAAATTTCATTTACCAACCATTGAGTTTGCATCATTTCTCTGCTTGCCTGTTTATTTTCCTCCTGTTTTCTCTCTATGCTCAACTGCCCCTTTCTATTGATATGTAGTTGAATCGATATTTTTTCTTCTTACTTGTTTTTTTTTCTTTCTTATTACAAGATGATTCAGCCTCCCTCAAGTGGTCCGTCTACTTCTACAGCTTCTTCGTCCATTTATACATAGAATTTCTGCCAATTGAACGTTTGTCCATCAAATAAATAAATAGTAGAGTGTTTCAGCAATCTAATCTTTACTGCGCTCGCTCACTCACTCATCACCTCTCTCCAAGATCGCCTTTAACTCATGCCTTGCAAACTTGTTGCCGCAATATCCACAAGTGCCAACCTTATCCTTCTTCAAATCGATGTAGACCTTAGGATGGCCCTGTGAAAAGTCAGTCCCATTACAAACGGCAGTGAAAACCCCATGGTTCATATAAACAACCGGTTGAAGCTTGATCAGTTCAATGGCAGACTGAGGATTTGGCTGTTTTGAGATATCCTTTCCGACAAACCTAACATCAGTCTTATACACCTCATCACGGGGTCTTTGAGTTGGAGACCATGGAAGATCCCTATTTGGCGACTGTGGAAACGAAACCGAATCTTGATCTTCCTTTGTTGTTGGTACAGTTTCGATTGGGTCTGCTAATGATTTATAACGTGATGCTCTAGGTGCTGTTGTCGTTAGTTCGATTGCAATGGTTGAGGCTGACTTGTAACGGCGAAGGAGGTTGGTTGTGGCCCTTATCGTGCTTGGTCTATTCATCGTTTTGTACCGTGATTGCTTTCTAGCGTCTCAATTGTCAGTCAGTAGCCGAGTTAAGCTTGATATTGCTGTCTTTCGAGATCAAGAGTCGAGAAAAGACCAAAAAAAGGGAAGATGGTGGAAGATGGTGGGAAAACCAATGGAGCGGGGTATCCCTTACCCAAGCGTTGTGCTTTGGGTCAGTGCAAGGGTGCATGTCTTTGAGAGTGAAGCCCACGCATGGGAGCACCGGACCACTCACCGTAGGTTTTTTTTTTTCATATTTTTTTTTTTTCATAGAATACCATTTTTCCATTAGATCTCTATATAGTATGCATGTCGTGTATAAATCTGTGTCTGGTTTCGGTATCCAGTTCAAGGTATTGTGTCAAAAAAACGGTTAAAAATTGATGAGGTTTGTCATCAAAAAAACTTTAAAAAATGAGCGTTAGATCCGAAGATTGATTCTCTCGTTGGTTATCGTCAATAGATGAGGTGACGAAGGTAATTGTCATCTAGGTTTAGCATTACACTTCCTATTTCGTTTGCTAGACCTGTCACTCTTTGATAGAGTGCTCTGACAGACTGTATATACAAGGTTTTCCTACTCACATCCAGTGGTCCGATCGTTTGGGACATTCTCATTGGATGTGCTCCCCGGTTGATAAGATTCCATAGGTTCTGTGTAACTTTACATTCAAAAATTACGTCAGATCCCTGCTGTTTACACAACGGACAGTTTATCTGGTACAACTGTGTTGATAAGACCTGTGTTGCGGAGATAAAACTCTTCCGTGTGATGTGAGTAGGAGTAGCCGAGTTTACCCAGCTTCAACCAGAAAGCCTATAAGTCTCCTTCTGTTCCTACTTGTTCCCAGTACTTGTCCCGCTTTGTGGAATCTACTATATTACTGGAACAAGATATCAAATTTTCTTCATATTTAAACCAGACACGGACTTATATATGACATATATACTACATAGAGAAGTAATGGAAAAAAGGTATTCTATGAAAAAAAAAAAAAAAAAAAAAAAAAAAGTCAAAAAGCAGTATG
>JAJLWO010000072.1:0-73260 GCA_030570775.1 Ogataea pignaliae | reverse complement strand
GCCCCCCCCCCCCCCCCCCCCCCCATTCTTTCGTACTCTAAAAAAATTTTGAACTTTTTTTTTCAGTCCAACCTTGTAGGAGCAATAATAGTAAACAGGGTAGAAAGGGAAAACACAAAGACTTTCTTGCTATTGAATCAACAATCATTCAAGATAGATAAGTTGTAACAGGTGAAGGAATATTACTGAATTTCAATTCTTGTACACCCATTGATTTTCCCAAAGCATGGACGATCTATTCGGTGTTTTTGAAGAAGCACCTGTTGACTTCTCTAAATTAGAGGCGGCGCAACAGAACCAAAATGAACAGGTTCCAACTGAACAAGTCAAGAAGAGACCAGCTCCTACTGAGCCAGAGGATAAGAAACCGAACGACAAGAAGGCAAAAAGACACGACAAAAAGTTGATCGAAAGCAAGGATGATAAGGGGAAAGAGACAGTGACTCCAATAGTTGCCGATTCTTTGGAGATTGAGGCATCGAGAGAAGTTGCCGCATCCAATGGATTACTTGGCCCTGGTCCAGCATCATCGACGAATGGTGAGGAAGAATCCAAGGTGAAATTGAAGCATCAGGTCAGGCATCAAGTTGCCGTTCCTCCAAACTATGACTACGTTCCAATTGGCCAACACAAGAGGAAAGAGGAAGCAAGGACGTATCCGTTTGTTTTGGATCCCTTCCAGGATACATCCATCTCCTGCATTGATAGACAAGAATCTGTGTTGGTGTCAGCTCATACTTCAGCCGGTAAGACTGTTGTTGCGGAGTATGCCATTGCTCAATCCTTAAGGGACAAGCAGAGAGTCATTTATACTTCTCCTATCAAGGCGTTAAGTAACCAAAAGTACAGAGAGTTGCAAGCCGAGTTTGGTGATGTTGGTTTGATGACTGGTGATGTTACCATAAACCCAGATGCGGGCTGTTTAGTCATGACCACAGAAATTTTAAGATCCATGTTGTACAGAGGATCTGAAATCATGAGGGAGGTTGCCTGGGTCATCTTTGACGAAGTCCATTACATGAGAGACAAATCCAGAGGTGTTGTTTGGGAGGAAACCATTATATTGTTGCCTGATAAGGTTCGTCATGTTTTCCTATCGGCTACGATTCCTAACGCTATGGAGTTCGCAGAGTGGATCTGCAAGATTCATGACCAGCCTTGTCATATTGTGTACACTGATTTCAGACCAACGCCACTACAACATTATTTATTCCCGGCTGATGGTGATGGTATCCACTTGGTTGTTGATGAGAAGGGAACTTTTAGGGAGGAAAACTTCCAGAAAGCAATGGCATCGATTTCAAACAAGATGGGTGATGATCCAGGGTCTGCTCAAGGCTCCAAGAGTGGCAAGTCTTGGAAAGGTGGAGCTAAAGATGGCAAATCAGATATTTACAAGATTGTCAAAATGATCTGGGTTAAGAAGTACAACCCTGTTATTGTGTTTTCGTTCAGTAAGAGAGACTGTGAATCTTTAGCCATGAAGATGTCAAAGCTGGATTTCAACACTGACGAAGAAAGAGATATGTTGACCAAAATTTTCAACAACGCCATAAGTATCTTATCAGAGTCAGATAGAGAGTTGCCACAAATCAAACATATCTTACCTTTGCTGAGAAGAGGTATTGGCATCCATCATTCTGGATTATTGCCAATTCTAAAAGAGATCATCGAGATTTTATTCCAAGAAGGTTTCTTGAAGGTATTATTTGCCACAGAAACTTTCTCTATTGGGCTAAATATGCCTGCCAAAACCGTCGTTTTTACTTCTGTCAGAAAATGGGATGGTACCGGTTTCCGTTGGGTTTCTGGTGGTGAGTACATCCAAATGTCAGGTAGAGCTGGCCGTAGAGGTTTGGACGATCGTGGTATTGTCATCATGATGATTGACGAAAAGATGGAACCTCAAGTTGCCAAGGGTATGGTCAAGGGTGTTGCCGACAGACTAGATTCTGCTTTTCATTTAGGATATAACATGATCTTGAATTTGATGAGAGTCGAAGGTATCTCTCCCGAGTTTATGCTTCAAAGCTCTTTCTATCAGTTCCAAAACAGTGTTTCCGTCCCTTTGTTGACGAAAAAAATAGAGAACATGAAGGAAGAACTGGAAGATCTACAGATAGATGATTTGGCCAACATTAAGGAGTATTACGATTTGAGGAAACAACTTGATCAGTACAATGTTGATTTCCGTAAGATAGTGACACATCCAGCTCACATTTTACCTCACTTGAAAGGTGGCAGAATGATTGAGGTTAAAGTTGGCGATGCTGATTATGGTTGGGGTATTGTGATAGATTTTCAAAAGAGACACAGCAAGAAAAACCCAACAAAGAGTTATAACGACCATGAAGCTTACATTGTTCAGGTGTTTGTGAACACACTATTCGCCGATTCTCCAATTAATCTAGTCAAATCATTCGATCCACAACTCCCTCTAGGAGTGAGACCAGCAAGGGAAGGTGAAGAAAGTATTGGTGAAGTTATACCGATTACATTAGACTCGATCATGAGCATAAGTAGTTGCAGGTCCATTTTACCCAAGGATGTCAAGAACAAACAGGCAAAAAAGACTTTGAACAAGGCTTTGAAGGAGATTGTCAAGAGACACCCAGATGGCGTTCCACAGTTAGACCCAGTTGAGAAAATGCACATTCAAGATGACCAATTCAAGCTACTCTTGAGAAAAATTGAGATTTTGGAGTCCAAGCTGTATTCCAATCCGCTTGCGCAATCATCAAGACTAAAGGACCTCTATTCACAGTACGCTCAGAAAGTGGCACTGGAAGAAAATATCAAAGCAACAGAGGCAAAGATCGCTGAGGTGCAGTCTGTGATTCAGCTTGACAGCTTAAAGCACCGTAAGAGGGTGTTAAGAAGATTAGGATTTACTACAAAAGATGATGTTGTTGAAATGAAGGGTAAAGTTGCTTGTGAGATTAGTACGGGTGATGAGTTGCTATTGACAGAGCTAATTTTCAACGGTACGTTCAATGATCTTGCACCAGATCAGTGTGCTGCTCTATTGTCTTGCTTTGTCTTCCAGGAAAGATCTAAAGAAACACCAAGACTAAAGCCGGAGTTGGCTGAGCCATTGAAAGCATTGAAGGATATGGCTTCCAGGATTGCTAAGATTTCCAAAGAATGTAAGATCGAGATTGTTGAGAAAGATTACGTTGACTCCTTCCGTTCTGAGTTGATGGAGGTGATTTACGCTTGGTGTAAAGGAGCGACCTTCACACAGATCTGTAAGATGACAGATGTTTACGAAGGCTCTTTGATTAGAAGTTTCAGAAGATTAGAAGAGTTGTTGAAGCAGCTTGTTGATGCTGCCAAAAACATTGGTAACGTTGCTTTAGAGGAAAAGATGACCAAGGCTGGTGAGCTGGTCCATAGAGATATTGTTGCCGCAGGCTCCCTCTACTTGTAATCTTTTCTTGAAACATATGCTTTCTTTTATGTACATTAAATGCCATTTAATAATTTGATATCAATTTGGTTTACCGTTAAATATGTGGTAGCAAAGACAGCGACCCTCTAACCACTCATATCCATAACGTCAACTTGCGCACCATTCAATGGCTTGCCATTCCTCATAAGTCTGTACTCTTCTTCAATCTTATCGGTCCAGACACCCAAATCTTGTCTAAAATGTAAGAGATTTTCCAATACATCCATTTTCAATTTAAACACTTCATCAGATGGTACATCTCTATATTCGTCGAGTAGTTTGTTGACTAAGTTAGGCCACACGGTGAGAAGCTTTATGGTGCTGTATCTCTTATCGGTCAAAATCTTCACAAATTCTAAAAAGTTGATCAAAGTCAAATTCGCAATCTTAGAAGCATTGATATCTAGCTTTTCAAATGAAACTTCATTCTTGATAAGGTTCCCGTAAATTTCAATTGTCTTGGATTTTAGCGGTATTTCTTTGATAAATGCATCTTTACTTTCCAATAGCTTTGGATTCACATTCGATAGAAGATAAGCCGAGCCTTCGTTGGTAGAGTAGTTGTTTATGGAGTAGTCAATTACTTCGTACTTTCTATCCACATCTTGAAACTTTTTCATCGACAAATGACTGAGTTTGCACAAAACTATAATAGGCTCCAAGTTGAAGAGCATACCCAACTCAGGTTTAAATTGTGAGTCCACATAGACTCGGGTGATGTAGTTGATTTGTTCGCTCAATATATCTAGCCAAGCTTCGAGTTCTCCTTTGCTGTCAAAGCTTACCACATCCAGTATCTTGTTGTAGAACGTGACTGTAAATGCATTGAGAAGCAAATCATCTTCCTGCTGAAATTCTTTGAAAGAGATTAACCAGAATTGCTTCGGCAAATTTGGAATGATTGGTAGTAGATCAGCGACAAGATCGAGCAATCTCGAGTTCACTTTGGTGTCTCTTTTCATAGCTTCAAAAATCTTGAGGATTTCATCGGACAGGAGTCTTCTCCTAACCAATTCGCCTTTTTCTGCCAAATGGACCAAACATTTAGCAATCTCGCTACAAATCCTAACAGACGTTTCAGGGTCTCTTAGCAACGTGATTAACTTCACGGTTATGGGTGTATTTGCAATTAAATCAGCTGGGTCGGCCTTCGCCGTAATCTTAATCACTAGTATCTTTAACTCTTCGTTCTTTCCCTGTAATCCTTCAATTAGCAGATCAATACTGAATAGACTCAAGATCCTCTCAAAGGAGTAATGATCAAGGATTACATCCAGAATCTCTATTGAGCGATTCTTCAATTCCAGCGTGGTTGCGTCCGATCTGACAATTTGCAGAATGATAGGAGCAAAACTATTGAGCACAGCGTCTGAATCCTGGTAAAGGAAAGCATCGGCTTTCAGTTTGAGGAGGCAATGTTGAAATAATCTATCGTTGATCAACGTTGAATCAGGAATCTTCAAAAGCTGATCTAGGTGGATCAGTAGCTTGACTACCTGTGGGTCAGGGATATTTGTTGTAAACAAAGAGCTCATACGTGTTGTATTAGATGCAATTGCACTTCTAAAATCCTATATATCAATGAAATATGAAAAGAAGGTGTGTTTTACTTGGGGAGAATGAAGGTTTGAGATAAACTTCAGTCGAGTCTTCGCCATCACAAAACAGGGTCGGTCTTTTCACCGCCCCAGCCCTTTGCAGGTGGCTCGCGGCAAAAGAATGCGAGAGAGAGAGAGAGAGTGAGCACATTCGAGGTCCATTTGGCTTGATGATTATTCGAATATCACCAATTGCTGTTCTTTCCATCGTCACTATATGGGACGACTGCAGACACCCACCGAAAGTCCTTTTGCATTCAAATATGACAACGGCCTCATCATTAGAAGAATTAGTGCTTGCTAGCCCTGAGTTCAAACGGTCAAGATTGGACTCTCTCTACTCAAACTTCAACCATTTGAAAGAACTCAACCCGGAGGGATACGAAGCGAACCTTCATGTCTGGAGCTCTTTTCTATTGAACATAAAGGGGGAACATCCCGAATTGTTTACTGACAAAACGAGTTTTGACAGTGATATGCTTGTGAGCCAACTCATTTTGAGAACACTCAATTTGAGGCCGAAGGGGTTGAATAAGGTGCTAGATTTTATGGTGAATGAGCAAAATGTTACTGTTCCTTACTCTAATTTTTCAAAGAGGCAGATTATTGAGCCAAGAAGAGGTCTTATAGGGTCAATCTTCAGTTCAGTGTTTACAAAGCCCTCATCGAACACTGCATTTGGATTGGAGTACAGGAGCGGCATTAATAATGAAACTGGGGAACTTATTCGTGGGGAGAAGTTCATCGTTGTGGGCCAGCTGATATTCCACAGTAATAGGCTCTTGGATTACATAAGGAAAAAAGGCCACTCTCCAATATATTACAATCACTTGTATCAACTTTTACAAGAAGATGATGAGCTCGATGAAGGATTACGATTGTCCGCTTTTGATTATAGGTGTTGCTTAACCTATCTCTCGAGGGATAAGGGCATATGTGAATTAACATCGAATGTGATATGGATCAAAACTGATCATGAGAATGATGAAGTACAATTGTCTGAGGAGCAAGTTAAATCTATTGCTGATCTTAAGTACGCGATGTATAAAATATCAAATTACAACGATAAAACATCACTCAAGATTTTGCAGATGGATGGAAAAGTGAAAAGTTTGATCAGATCAAAGGAAGTGACAAAGGCCAAGTCTCAGCTGAAGCTCAAAAAAATGTGGGAATCCAAACTAAAGCAATCAGCCACCAATCTCGAACATTTGTCTTTGATTCTTTTCAAGATTGAAGATACAAACAGCAATCTTGTTACGATTAAAGCACTTGAATCCAACTCTAAACTTCTACATGATTTGAATGACAATGTTGAAACCATGGATCAAACATTCAACGAAAACCAACTGGAAACTTCCAGGATTGATGAGGTGGCAGAGCAGCTGGGACATTTATCAGTTGAAATCGATTCTGACGAAGAAATTGAAGAAGAGCTAGAACAACTACTAAAACAAGAGACAGATAGGGCTACAGTTGAAACTGAGACTAAGAATCCAGACCAAGTAAAAGACAAAAAAGAACCCGAAAAGGCGATTTCGAATGCCACCCAGCATTCTGGTGACGATACTTTAATGGATAGACTCAACAGGTTGAAGACCCCGCAGGCATCGCTATCATCAAACAATGCTGCCGTCAACGAGGGGTCAAAACCAAGGAAGCAAGCACTTTACGAGTGATTCAATGATATCAATTTTCAGTAAGCCTGATAATTGTATATATGAATATGTTAATTAAATGACAACTATGCGAAATAATACCATATCTATATATTAAAAAAAGGAAAGAATATGTACATCACTGTGCTCTGTGTCTCAGTTCATAACGACACCAACAGAAGGACCGATATATTGCCTGAGTTTGACACCTGCTTCGGTAAAGACCCTGGAACTCAAATCGTCCATGGAGTAACTCTGCGAGTACACAACTTCTTCAATACCGCACTGAACAATCTTGATCGAACAGGTTAGACATGGGCATGTATTACAGTACAGAACAGCGTTGGTTCCAACTCTATCCCTGCCAGATTCTAGAAGGGCATTTTCCTCTGCGTGTAGACATAAACAGGTTGATAGGCCAACACCGCATGTATCACCAGAATTGCATCGGCTGCATCCTCCTTCATTACAATTCTTGAAGTTTCTTGGTGTTCCGTTATACCCAGTGGCGATCACTCTGTTCTCCCTGACGATGACACATCCAACTCTCCTCTTCATACAGTTAGATCTGAGCGCTGCCAAATCGGCCAATCTCATAAAATAAGAATCCCAAGTGGGTCTCAGCCTTTCGTGGTTGAGAAGGTTCAGACCAACGAGCATTTGATGAAACTCAGTCGTTGTGTCTGTATTGTTGATGATCTTTATTTCCGACTTATCCAAAATCTTGATCAACTCTGCACTATTTCCGTACTTTGAGTTATCGGATTGCTGTACGAACTTTTCTAGGGTACAATCAGCGTTCTTAGTTTTGTACCTCTCGAATCTAGACAGAAGGGACGAGTCAACAGTAACATGTAGGAAAAATGGTCTCTTGGCTAAGGCATCTAAAAATTCCAGGCTTGGTATATGTGTCAAGACAAAGTTGTCCAACCAGTTTTTGGTGACATAGTTGATCAACTGTAACTCAGTTTCGAATTCTTCGTGAAGAGGAAGATCTTCCCCATCGCCAGACCCCGATAGAGCTATGAACTTGAAAGAGTGGTTCTTTATCAAGAAAGACGCAATCTCTGATATACCTGAGCAAACAGTCCCTGATATTCCAATTAGCATACTTGTGAACTCTTGAATAAATCAGATCAATGATTTTTTAACGTATCATCAACTAATCGGTACTTAAAATGCCCATCAATGAATGAGCGATGCTTAGATCATCAAAAACGCCAAAACCGGCAATTTTTCAGCGTCTTCCTCTTCACTGCCACGCGCGTGCACTTTATGTTGTTGTTTATATCCGACAACCACAACACGGATCAATTTCATTTATTGTTTGTCATTTCCCATTTGATCCAGTTGCCAGTCCATAATCTGGGGATAAAGGCAACATACAGTCATACAATTGGAAATTAGGCAGGTGACATCGGACACGTCGCACAAAGCAGACACATTATGATTGAAGATCTGCAAATCAAAAGAACCAGCATTCCTGGAATCCCTGATTTGGTTAAATGGTCCAATGATGGCTACATTGCCATTGCCTCAAGAGACTCTCTTCACATTCTCCAACCAATCAAGTCATATCAACATGCAAGCAGGATAAGTGATATCTTTACAATGGCTGACATTGCTGGACTCTTGAAAGATCTCTCGAGTCCACTAATCATGGCGAATGCTCATGACGAAACGGTAAGGATTGGCCAAGCTCAACCTTCAGAACAGAGTTCCACAATTGAGCTTTCTTGGTCATCCTCATGTATCGCTCCAAAAATGAGAAGCTGCTTAGCTCTAGTCACAAACTCCCTCAGCGCATTCATATTGGAGGAAGATATAAACAACAACTGGAAAGTGAAGCTTGACATCATTCAGGAGATTCTAAAGTTCGAGACTGATATCAACCTGGCAAACATGCTGAAACTTGAGGAGTTGAAGAAGCTCAGAATACACTCCATTGATTGGGCCAAACCGATAAACTCTAATTTTATTCAGACACCTATCTGGCCAATTGAGATGAGCACATTTTTCATGGTCTGTACAGAGTCTCCCACCGTCTGGTTGTATAGCGTTGACACAGGTGGAGCATCATTGACACGCAAGGAAGCTTTCTCAGTTGACGAATGTCAGCAAAATGACGGCAGAGAAGTATATGTTAAGACCTGCAAGTTGTCTGATTGGCTACCTACGCAACAGCCTTCAGAGATTGTCTGTTATGCTGGTCTGCTCTTGAATACAAATATGCTTATACTTAAGAAGCTAACTTTTGATTTGCGGTCAAAATCACTAGCAATTGACAAAGTTGAATCGATAGTTACTGTACAGGAATCCAACCGACTATTGGGCCATTTCAACTTTGAGAAAATTAGTGAAGATGCAATCAGCTTGTGTATTGCCTCCTCCAACAAGCTGACCGTGTTCAAGCTCACATCAGACTCATTAGTCAAACTAGAGACGGATCTAGGAAGGTCTTACGTTTCTTTCAATTCCCTCATTCAATACATTGACTCAAAAGGTGGTCATCAGGTAGTGATGAACGACTCAAACAAAAACGTCATCTTGTTGAACGTCAGCTGGATAACAAGCGAAATATCAAAGTTAATACTCAACTATAAAGAAAGATTAGACTTAGACGAGAACAGTCCCCCACTGATTATAAAGCTTAACAGCTTGAACAAATTGAACAGGTTTAATTTACACTCCCTACATTTGAACCCTTCCAAAGACTTCATTGTTTTTTTGCACTCTATGTCTTTGGGAGAATATATGGTCGATCCAAGAACCTCTTCTGGGAAGGAAGGGTTCTCGGTATCAGTTGTATCTGTCCATCACTCTAAATACCATTGCTTGGAATCAATGGTGAATTTGAAAAGGTTTCCTTCAATAAACTACTCGCCAATGGTGAAGTTTCAAAATTTCCTACTTGGAAGGTCACTGCTTGACGTATCCTCTGACTCTGTTTTGCTCGAAGAAGATTCCAAAGATTTTCTTACTTTTGAGTATCAAGAAGAGAAAGCCGGAACTTCCCTTACCCAAGAAATCCAAACAAATTTGTTTTTAAGCGAAGCTGCTGAGAAAATCAGGTTGATTAACATGTTCCAACCAAGTGAAGAAAACTCAACAAAACTACTCAAGTTGCTGGCTTTGATAGTGATAAAGTACATACAAAGGAACAGCTTCAAGCTCACGTCAACCTTTGACAAGCTTCTCTATTCGAGCTACTGTAAGCTTAACGGTTTATCGAGCAAATTAGTTTCATTTTCGGATGGTGATAAAGCTCAGCTTGTCATCAAGGACTTGGATGCGGTTGAATCATTTTCCTTGGGTGTCGTTGAGAATGAGCCCCCAATTAACATAAAAACGATAACGTCCGCAGAAGAGCATGTTTGGTCTAGGTGCGCGTTGACCTTGCTGCCACTTTTCAACACCAATTTGCGTTCTTGTAAATGTTGCGGCAGTAGAGTCATAAGTGTGGAAGAAGTCGATAATGATTCAATTACCGCTGTCGTTTTGAGCAGTGTCAAGATTTGCTTGTTCTGCGGCGAAAGATATAGCTAGCGGTTGCTGAGGAACGTAATGTTTTGTGCTGCTAAGTAAACTTTTATGGACTGGGAACTTACAACCTTATATCAAATCAAACATTTATAAAGATTCTACTTTATTATATATCTGACATTACAGAGTTTTAAAAGATTACAGGACCTTCACCAACGGAGAAACAACGTCAACTTCTTCCTCCTCCAGAATATCTCGAAACTTGATAACTTTTTTCACTACCCCACCTAGCTAGGAGCAGAGGTAGCAAAACCAACGAGTGCAAACTAGCTAGTATGATCAAAGATAACCACATCCTGAAATAATAAATTTGGAATATTTTGGACCTAGTGAACGACAAAACTCCTATTCCTATTAACTTAGTCATCGTTATGCCAGATAGAGTCGAGCCCCCGATAGACAACAATGCATTGTATGAACGCGATATTCTATCGTTTGGATGCTTGATGATTCTCACAGTGGTTGTGTCAATTCCCAGATTGATCGAATCTGACTCCGTGTAGTTAAAAGCTCTGATAAGATGAATTGAAAACTCAACACTGAGCCCCAAACAGATCAATAAGTTGACTAGTGAAATAGCGTTTAGTGATATGCCCCACAGTGACATGCAGCCTCCAACGTTGACTAGAACCAATATCACGTTTGCGACAAGAATTAATGAGTTTTGAAATGAGCATAGCAATAGGGACGACACGAGGAATATAAGGAAGGTTGCTAATGACGTGAGTTTCAGAGTTAACGAGATGATTGTCTCGTACTGCACAAAGAAAATGTAGAATGGAGAGTAGGCAAATATGTTGACATTGATGTAGCTTTTAATTTCGCTGATTAACCTTAGTGAGTTGTGATATGCATTGATAAACTCATTCTGGGACCTTAGCGGCAAATGTGACGTTCTAAAGACCGATCTTACAATAGCACCAGTCTCTTCATTTTGAAGAATAGAACTAGAGTAAGGAGCTTTTCCGCCCAAGGGACACGGGTCTGAAGGTGACTCAATCCACTGATTGAAAAATTTCATGAATGTATCATTCTGTGGGAATCCGTCCATCTTGAAATTCCACAACTTGCCCTCATAACATCCGACACATTGTCTAGGAGGTTGATACGGAGAACAGAATTCTTCTTCGTTCGTCAGTTTCTTAAACCTGCAACAGTCTGATAGATCGGGATTCAACCAGAGTAAGAAGTCATCGATCCAACTGGACATAGGTTCCGCAACGGTACTTACATCGCTTCTCTTGTACTCTTGTTCCATGATGTTAACCAACGAGAATTCTTCACATGTGGAAAACCTACCGCATAAAAGTTGCTGATTCTCTGTCAATGTTATATCCAAATCAGAAACAACAATATAAATGGGAGGCCCCACATTCAAATATGCATAGACTGAATCGAAGTAGTCAATCAAGTATGAGTCAGAAGGAATGGCTATTCTCTGGTCCAATCCCAATTGAATTCTAGGCAACAAGGACAACGAAACACCAAACAGAGCTGCAAAAAACACAAGACAAGCTTTGGAAACTTTAGGTGTGAACAAGAATGGAGCGTACCAGTTTTTCATAAAGATATTAACAAAGCCTTCATTGTTTGCTCCATTCAACAACAATTGGCTTAATGCCTCTTCGTTGACTGTCTCGTCATTTTCATATGAAATATACTGAGAATCTTCAGGTAAGCTTGAACCGGTGCTGTTATTTTCTGTGCCAATCTGGACAAACCATAGAACATCCAACCTCGAGTCCTCTAGTCTTCTTTGATCTAATGAAATAACAGAAACAAATGCGGTGACCTGCAACAAAGTATTGAATATGATGGCAAAAGCAGAATATAGGGCAAAGTTCCTAACTGCAGGCATGGCGACTAAGCTTGCCAAGGAGAAGCAGATAAACTGACAAGAAGAGCTCAGCAATATACTTGGTCCAATCTTAGCCATCGTTTGTGCCACTCTGCGAGCAACTGGGTCGTTGTTATAGTTGAGTCTGTTGCAGTTGCTCAACTCATTCGAGATCAAAAAGATGTTATCAACACCGATGGCCAACACTAAGAAAGGTATAACTTCAGCGATGATCAACGTCGATTTGACACCCACCAAACTCCAAAACCCTGCAGCGGATAGCACAGACAGTAATACTATAAAAATCCCAATCAATCCAAGTCCAAAACGAGTGTTGACAAAATATGATAGAATAGTGGTAACTGTGGAAGGACGAACGTTACCTGTTGCTGTCCTTGAGGATGGTGTAATTCCACTGCCACTGTTTGCACCGTTGCTTCCACCTAGTGCAAGAGACGCATATGCAAACATAACCAAATAAGATATTACGACAATTCTGACATCGGTATTTGTAGACTTGTTCAACTCTTTCTCTAGAGAAATCTCGGTGCTGAAACTGATGTCCAAGCCCATATCAGCTGCTTCAGTCTTCAATTCGAGCAGGTATTTTTCTAGATAATGTTCCCAAACTTCTGATTTCAGCACCTGTTCGCTATTTGGGTCGTTATCGTTATTCAGTAACAAGGTGACCACAATTGCCCTTGAAGAAAAGACACCGTTTGAGGAATCATTACCTCCAAACACCAACTCTTTCTTCAAGGGCTGCTGGAATGATGGAAGACAGCTCACAGGAGAATCGGTGCAGCTTTCAATTATATGCCTCCACGAATCCTCTGGAAAGTTGTCAATGTCACCATAGAAATACTGTGTGAAAGATTCCAATATACATGTCTCACCGGTAGGCTTGAAGCACAGATCATCATAGGAGATTGTGCCATTGTCTGCTTGGTACTTCACCTTCATAGTTGCTATTTCATTCTCCTTTGCTATCCACCACTTTAGAGCTCCATAGTCTTGTAGCACAGAGTCGCCTGTGGCGTTTGTTATGAATATCTGTTGAGTTCTATAAAACGGTCCAAAGCTCTCATCGTAAATTTGTCTTTCCAAGAATGCATCAGCGGCTGGACTAACCCATAAATTGACTGGATCTGTCTCGAGTTGAAGGAATCCTACACCTGAGGATAACATTCCACATAGCAACAACGAGAGTGCAATAACACTAAGTGGACGAGTAGCACAAAAGTATCCTAGCTCGCTAAACTTCTTCTCTAAGTAATTGTTCAAGATGTAAGAGCCATCAACCTTGAAATCATCCAAGTCACCAAACTGATCGTCCGAATCATCTAGGAGAAATGCATCTGTGGCTTCGGATACTAACAAGTCATTTCCATCTTCCACCTCGTTCATGATGACGCCTGCATCATCATTCGATAACATTGGTGACTCTCCGCTCAAGAAGTTGAATCCATTATTTGATCTATGGTATGCGACCAAGAAGAGGGCCCCATAAAACACCACACCCAAGGAATAGATGAGAACAACGGTGAAGGAAAAGCAAGGCAATAGACCAACTTTGCAATTTTTCTCATTTCTCAACTCTGGCAATACAGGGCATGATTCAGGACAGTCAGAGCATGCACATCTGAACCTCTCATCCTGATCGTTACAGTACCTTACTGTTTGGTTCAACGGCACCAAGTCATCCTTAGTATCGTCAAAGTTGTAGTTGATTTGAAATGGGGAACCACCGAGTAATGGCTTTTCATCTCCCAAGAACTTCATGAATTGCTTGTAATCCTTTGCACCACCTCCTATCAAATCCAGGGCGTAACCATTGGTTGCACCAAACTTGATGTTTTTGCAGGAGTCGAAAAACCCTTCGGCAAATAAACTATCCAGAGAGACATCCATTTCAAGTACGATGTCATTACCCGTTGTTGATTCTCCCTCTCGTGTAACATTCATGAAGGTTGACTGGTTTGGTGAGCAGGTGAAGGTACAAAACATCTGATAGAAGTTTTCACGGCACGCTGGACAGGAGCTTATCAAAGGCTCAACCTTTTGGAGGTTTGCCTTTAACGTTTCCAGTTGATCCATGTTGCAACATTGTGCGGTTGTGTCTTGCCATGGCTCACCACAAAGTGACATCAATAGGTTGTGCTCTTCAATTGTCGGTATTGGGGCCTGGATGTTGTTAGGCTTCGGAAGGTCTGCTCCAAAGAACGACTTTTTGCCTCCAGTTGCATATATTGCGCAGTATCCTTCCTCGTGGATTGGGGTTATCTGTGAGGTAGAGGGTTTTGAGTGTAACTCTTTTGTTGGCACAAGAAATTGCTGATGCTGCTCCTGTTGAGTTCGTGGGCCACTGTTTAGAGCAGCACAACCGGCGAGGATGTGTAGAAGTGCCGTGAATAGGACCAAAAGCGAACTTGTGGGGTTCAATATGGGAGATAACGCCATTGCGAGTGCGTAGCTAGTTTGAAGAATGCCTTGAGCGACAAACCGATTAATAAATCAGCCTCTTATTTCAAATTGCGAGTTGGTTCGAATTACAAGAGACAGTTGTGGGAGGGCGGCCAAGGTGATGGTTGTTCTTGTTCTTCTTGAAACAGCAAGAGTGTAGAATATAATGATTGTACTTGCAGGCGCAAGTGCATACGACGTTATAATCTGTTCTGTATACAGTGCAGGGGGCACTCTCGAGCCTGGAAAATTTGGACAGGTTGGATGGATGGATATGGATGGAACGGGTTGGTTGGTCTTCTTCTTCTACTGCTCAAATAAGACACACCATGGTGCTGTCGTATCCGTGATCAGATTGCTCCAGAGATCAACAATTACACACACGTTTCGCCCAAAACACACAGTCTACCGGACAAACTTGATGCCCAGTCAAGAACCACAGAACGGTAACAACCTATCTTCATCAACCCCCATGGGAAACCTACTATCGACATCATTCGCACCAGAGTGCACACCTTTGAAACAGAAGTATGATGAATGTTTCAACTACTGGTACACGGAGAAGTTCCTTAAAGGTGAGAGCATCTACAACGAATGCGAAGATCTTTGGACAGATTACAAGGCTTGCCTAGATCATCATCTGAAAACTCAAGGTATCAAGCCAATGCTGGACGAGGCTAGAAAAGAGGCTCCATTTGAAAACGGTGGGGTTCCTGTTGAAAAAGATAGCGGAAAGAAATAGATGTTATGAGCTTAAAAAAACAGACGGTAACGCATACAAAGGTTACATCATCTATGACTATGAGACATTCAAAACCACTTCATCTTCCAAATGACCTTCATTATAAGGCAAGTTCCATGTCAGCTTGCAGTCACTCTCTACAAGACATCTGTATATATCGAATAAAACACACCACATCTTTAGCATTCACTCAGGGGCAACTTCAGGAGATTTGACACGTATTTCATAACCTTGTTACTTTTCTTGTTCGATTAAAATTGTATACACAGAGTAAACAACCGCTTTTCACATGTTACTATCGTAGTCATCCCTGCCGCCAAAGGCGTCATCATCAGAATCATCCTTATCGCTTTCCAAATCATCCTCTGAATCCTCATCGTCCGAATCACCAATCGGTGCCAAACCGGGCGTTAGACCAGGAACAGAAATGAGTCCCTTCTTGACCTTGGTGTTGAACTCTCCTTTCTTGACCTTGTTCATCTTGACCTTCTTTCTTCTACTACCTTCGCTGTTCTTCATTTTGAGAATGTCTCTTTGCAACACCTTGATGTCTTGTCCGTTCTTCGACTCCCACGATTTCAAATTTTGTAGATTCTTTGCTACAAGCTTTGAAGTTTCTTCTTTATCTCCCGTTTGTAGCTTTGTCAACTTTTCAACTTTTGCATTGAGTAGTTTGTTCTTGCGGATCTGTTGATTCTTCAACTTCTTCTCCTTCAGTTTGAGCTTGGTGATGTTGGATTTGTTGGCCCTGAGATTGGACAAGTCCTTGTTTAACTTGGATATCCTTTGCGCTCCTGAGGATATGTTGCTACTTATGTCTGTTGAAGTTGTGTTGATGTTGGTGCTCGTGCTGGTGCTGGTGATCGGTATCAATGCCGATCCTGGAAGAAAATTGGCGAGCAGCTTGTTCACGGTGGATTCCGTCTGGGATTGCGTTTGCGTCGACTTGAAACTCATTCTTGTTGTGCAATTGGTGAATTGTTCTACTGATTGTCTACCAAAATCTACCTATATCGTATCAAAAAATGTTGTTATCATCAGAGAAACTAATACACATTTTCATCTTCTTCATCTTCATCAAGGGAAAAAAACTCCAAAAATCAAAAAAAAAAATCAAAAAAATTTCAAAAGCTCCCCAAAAGGTCGTGTGCAACAAATCTCCCTTATCAATGGATCATAGTTCCAATCTCTCTCTCTCTCTCTCTCTCTTCACACTCTTCTTGTTGTTTTGAAGTAACCGGTGACTCTCTCAGTGTTTTGGAAGTAGACACCAGTCATCTTCTCACTCAAGTCTTCAAACTTTGGTCTGGTTCTGTCCTCTGTACGCTCGCCTCTCTCTTCGAGGTCATCAGACAACCAACTCAAGGCCAACGGATACAAACTTTCAGACTTTCTAACCTTGATGGCCTTACCATCGTCATCAACGTCACGTCTACTAAGAACCTGATCGACATAACTCACACCTTCAATGTTCTGATCCCTCACAATGCATCCACCAACCAAATGAGCAATCTCGGTTGGCCATCCCCCTAATCCATCAAAGATGTGCGTGGCGTAGACAACAGTGCATCCTCTTGATTCCGTCTCTATCTTGAGAAATTTCATCAATCGGGATCTAACGAGCACATCCAAGTCAACAGTAACTTCATCCAACAAGAGTAAATCCCATGGCTTTAACAATCCCATTAGCAATTGAACCCTTCTTCTCTCTCCATCGGAACATTGATTCATTCTCCACTCTATATCAATGTCCAATAAATCAATCAATTGGTCTCGCCTATGGGGATAGATGCTTCCTCCAAGGGATTCAATCAATACAGTGACAGGTATATCACGCTGGGTGATACCATTATTTGCCCATTCTGTACCTAGATATGTGACAACACCAGTGCTTCTTCTCTCCTTGTTGTTCCTCTGTAGATCAAAAGGATCAACACCGTTCAATTCGATCTTTCCTGACTTGATCAACTTTTGACCTGCCAGAATCTTCAATAGGGTAGATTTACCAGCACCATTTGGCCCGATCATTAGTAGACGGGATGAGTGCGAAAGCTTGATGTTGATGTTGTATAAGCCAACCTTGTCAGTCTTGGGGAAGGTGTACACAAGGTTCTCCGTATAGATTGAGTACTCTGGTTTCTCCTCATCTTCCTGTTTGTGATGATGGCCTTTTGATGTAGACATTGCTTTGCGTTGATGGTATATTGATCCTTGTTGATTTGATTATAAAAGGAAATCTCAAGAAGAAGTGGAACTTTTGACTCTCTTCAAGTTGGTTCGGTCTTTCGTATATGCAAGGGAGATTTTTCATTCATACGCATAAACACACACACACACACACGCACACACGCTCAAAGGTTTAGATAGACATCTCCGTTGCACAGTCTTCGGTATCTATCAACTATACATACCAATTGAGCCACAAAAGATAGATCTTGCGCTGTTCCTCTTGTGAAAGATTGAAGTATTGGAATAAACAGGCCATTGGAACAGTTACACGGCAAAACAGAGATGGATCGTGATGAGAACTTATTTGACGACGATCTCGATCTCGAAAGAAACAACAACGACATCAACAATGACGAAGACGATGACGACGAATTGGATGAAGATGTCCAGATGGAAGATGCCACTTCACAACCAGACTATGAGAATGAAGACGATGGTGAAGGGGTAGGCGATGGAGCAGGGGACGGTGACGAAGGTGACGAGGAAGACGAGGAAGATGAAGATGAAGAGGAGGAAGAGGACGATGAAGAAGAAGAAGAAGAGGAAGAAGAAGAAGAGGAAGAAGAGGATGACGATGAGGATCAAGAAGAAGAGGAAGAAGAAGAGCAGGAAGAGACAGAAGAATCGAAGAATAAATCCTCCTCCAAACCAAGGACGACGAAAGACACTCCAACGGTCGAATCATCAACAGCGCAATCACCAAAACAATCATCACGATCACCAACACTCCCACCTCCATCAGAATCAAAATCAAAATCAACAATAGAAGAACCAGTGGAACTCACACTTCGTCAAACGCTACTACAAAAAGCACACAAGGTACAAATTCACGAGATTCTACCAACGGTTGCAATCACATACTCAACCCCAGTCCATTCTCTGGCATTAACGAGAGGACCAAGGTGGTTATTCACAGGAGGTGAAGATGGTCTCATTCGTAAGTTTGATTTCTTCGATTCGATCGAAGGTAAGGCTCCACTAACGGCTGCTCAAAGGCATCAGCTTGTGGATTCGATCTATAATGGTGGTATGATACATTCGTACTGGGAGAACGAACAGCCGTATTATAAGGATAAACTTTTGACTGAGTTGATATTGGAGCAGATGAAACAGATCAAGGGGAAGAAAGAATCAGGCGGGAAGAAGAGTGCTGGTGGTGTGACATCGTCTGGTGTTGCCAGTGGTGTTGGTGCTGGTACTGGTGCTGGGAAGGTTGATATTAATTCTGTAACCATGTTTGAGGCTCGAGTTAGTCCCGTTTACTCTCTTGCCGTTGATAGAGATGGGAGGTGGTTGCTAAGTGGGTTGAAATCGGGCGGGATTACGTTGCAGACAGTGAGGGTTGCCGAAGGACAAACACAGTACTACTTTAAACATGCCGGCTGTGAGGATGAAGCAAACAAGAAGAAGATGACACAGGAGGAGAAAGACTGGAGACATTCAGCTACTGTTTCTTGTTTGAAGTTGAACGGTGATGAGGATAAATTCTTAAGTGGTGGCTGGGACATGAAGATTCTCGAATGGGATTTGAACACGGGGAAGAGCATCAACAGATTCACACGATCAACTGGACAGATCAGTTCACTTGAATTTAGACCTACAGGGGGTGTCGATTTATCCTTTACCACCGAGCCCGAGAAAGCTGATGAGGAAGAAAAGGATGAAGACATGGATTCGTTATTTGGTGATAGTGCTGATGATGATGATGAGGATAAGGATGATAAATCTTTGACGACACAGAACGATATCTCAATGGAAGCAAAGAAGACTTTCCAAACGCACGCAAGACAAACCAGTGCCTCACAAATAAGCGAAACTTTAAAACGATCAACAACAACCTTCTTATCATCCACGATCAATGGAACGGTGAACGTTTGGGATACGAGACTCTCTTCAACATCTACTAGTTCTGAAAATGTGATATCAATAGGAAGGGTAGGTGCACTATCTTCAACGGGAACGTCTTCTTCTGTGTCGTCGCCATGGTGCATGTCTGCAACTTGGTCCAACTCTGGAAATTCCATCTTTGTTGGAAGGCGTAATGCAACGGTTGAAGAATTTGACGTTCGTAAAGCTGGTTCTGGTGGTGGTGGTCCTTTGAGATCGCTCAAATTCCCCGTTGCTAGTGGCCCTGTCTCTTGTGTTCGAACGATGCCCAATGAAAACTACCTAGTTTGTGGGTCCATGGATAACATTCGGTTGTACGATTTGAGGTTAACTGATGGTGGGAGTGGGGGTGCTGCCGGTGGGAGTGGTGGCTCGTCCCATCAGAGGAGGAAGATACCGTTCATGATAATACCTGGACATACCGGTGGTATATTGAGTGACTTGTACATCGATCCAACTTGTAGGTTCATGGTTAGTGCCAGTGGTAATAGGGGATGGCAAGGCAGAGCTGCTGATTATGTGTTTATTTATGAGATCTTTTGAAGAGGGGAAGGTTGGAATGAATAAATATAGATTCGTGATACAATCACAAAGAAAAAGGGAGTCAAAGCAAAACGGAAAAAAAAAAAAAAAAGAAGGGGCGAGTATACCTAACTACAACTTGCTCTTTAGTTTCAACTTCAACTCTCCACCGAGTACTTCTTTCAACTCGTTAACGCTCAAAGTTAGATAATACCTCATCTTTTCGCCGTCAAGACCAAACATGTTATTTTTGAAACAGGTGATGTTCACGTGTAACCAATCGTCATTGATCATGTATGCCAATCCCAACCCTTCAGGAACAACAGGGGACCAACCGTACCCGTTGAACTGATCTGATGATAGTTGTGAGGTTGAGAGATACCAGTAGGAGGAATACTTGTACATTGGATCGGTAAAGATCTCATGTTTTTTGGATTCTCCAAAAGACTGTTGATTCTCGTCAAATAGTTGGGATAGTCCAAAGAGATGACGATCAACACCATGTCCATTGGAAGCAGCACTGATGTATCCAACGTGAGCATCTGCGGCCTTTCTAAAAGCTGCAATCTTATCCTCGTTAGAAGCGACACCCGATTCCCAAGTTTTCACAAAGTTTAGCGAATCCTTGGAGACAGAACGACATGTTTCTGTACGTCCTTTGAAATACTTCCTTGTTGATGCGGATTCGTAGGTTGGTCTAACCGTTCCCGTGTACTTGTAATAGGCCAATTGGATAACCATCTGAATGAATGCATCTGGTGACACCTTGTACTGTTTGATCTGATGTTTTCCCATGCCAAAGTGTTGGAAGGTATGAATTGATAACGAGTTGACTGTTGATTGGAAAGTTGACAAGGCTGATTGAATTGAATCTTGTGTTGATGAAGAAATTTCAAACTTCAACTCTTGATAAAGGGCAGGATAAGATAAAGAATCGTTGAAATCTTCTAATGACATGCTAGCCACTTGTTTGACGATCCAATCGTTCAATTTTAGAGTTGGAGTACCATCCATTTTGGAATGTTCGCCTAGGAAACCCGAACTTGCATTTTTGGCCACCATCAATTCTATTGGTTTGTCAAACCATCTATTTGTACCTTCACCGTGCCAACAGTTTCTCGATTTCGACTCTATAGTTTCCGGAATGACATCGTCTAGACAAAGTACAAAAGAGGAACTTTGTATGTCTTGTAAGGACATTCTATTGATTGGATTTTTGATCAACTCTTGATAACTCAAAGCCCATGAGTCTCTATCGAGCGAGGTGAGGATTCCCACTGGGTTTTTCGGTTTTGAAGTTTTATGGGCATCTGTATGGATTGCAGCAAGACTGTTATAGATTGAACTCAATGGTAATAATTGATCAGTTTTGGAATCGTGATGGTACAACTTGTAAAACCGATCGTTACAAACAACAACCATGAATCTGTTATCTAGAGGTTTGTAGATGGCAGTTAGATCTCTCTTATCGTTTGGAACTCTACAGTTGTTAAACATAAATTTGAAACTTTCCATGCAGAATGGGTTTCCCTTGATCAATTCTGGTTCCAACGTTTCCATTTCAATTGCTTGCATGAATTTGAGGGTTTGATAGGTGAGACAACTTGCCTTTAGTAGTTGATCCTTACCGATTGTTGAGTTGAGATCCTTGTGGCTATAGAAATAGGAAGAGAATGGAGTGACAGGGTCTCTATAGTCCAAATAGGCATAATTATCCCACCAATGTGCCAACCAGTTACGTTTATCCTTGCTAAATTCAACCAACTTGTCCTGTAATATTGGACCTTGTGTTGAGGCAAAATCATCAATGGTTTTAGCGTATTTGATGAATTCAGGATCGGATTGACCCAATGGATAGTATGGGATGATGGATCTCTTGTAAAGGTCCAATGTTTCTTTTAATGGAGGCACTGGTAGATGAGGAAGGGAGTCTTGGTACTTGTACAAGTCACCTTTTCCCGTTGTAGAAGAAACATGTTTGGAGAATGATGCAGGTGAAGTTGAGAAGGGAGATTTGAAGGATAGATTGCTGCTGCTGCTGCTGCCGTTGTTGTTGTTGTTGAAGATGAGTGTTGATGAGGTCATTGTTGGCAGGATACTCTTTGTGATGAGGGATGATCTCTTGGACAACAATGTACTGTTGTATCTTGAAAGGAGAATCATTTAAGGAAAAGAGTGAGGGAAGGGAGGGAGCAATTGTTGGTTGTAGAGAATAGTGGGATTATAGGGATAGGTATGCGAAAGACAGACAGACAGACAGAACAGTTGTTTGTTTATTTATACAAACTTGAAAGAGAGGGATAAATACTGCTTTTTGACATGTGAAATTATTGAAAGAAACAAAGAAAGATAAAAAGAGGTAGAAAATGATCCTTCTTTATAGATAACGATGACATGTGAAAAATAAAGCAGTGATATAGATTGAAGATGACCATTTGCTGTTTAAACAAGCGGTGATCCGTACGGGGATGTGTGATCGATTTGGCCGTGAGAGGTGTCACGGTGCTCCCGCCGTGCCGTGCCGTGCCTTGCCTTGTGCCGTGCCTCTTTTGCCTTCTCCTGTTGATGATGATGTGTGTGGGGGTTGGTTGGTGGGGGTGGTGGAAGGGAAGTGTTAAATGCGGGGTCCAACCCCTCTCTCCCTTTCCCTCCCAACCGCCTTGTCTACCTTTAGCACAGCCTTGTAAAAGTCTACCAATCGACGCGTCTTTTAATTTTCTTCAATTTCTGACGCGTCGTACATTTATCTATTTATTTATTTACACTAGAATAGAATAGATTTGAATCCATCCATCCATCCATCCATCCATCTATCTATCTATCTATCTATCTATCTCCTTATCTACTACACCTTCTAACACATATCCTCCTCTCCTCTCTTCTCTATTTCATTTCAATTAATCACCTTATACTCACTGCCTACTACTACTACTACCCCCACCACAAACAATGGTTACAAAAAGACAGTCGTTTCACTACTCTTCAACGGCCGCTGCTTCTGCTGCTGCAGCTACTGCTGATGTTTCATCATCATCATCATCCTTGACAGATGGTAAAAAGACTGCAAAAGACTCCTCCCAACACCTTCATCACATCCAACAGGAAATAACACTCACCTTGCAAAGAATCGATAAAAACATCTCCCGTTCAAACTCAATAATAAAAGAGGCAATATTACCCCACCTATACAAACTCAGATTAAATTCAAAAGACATCTCCGAAAATGTCTCCTTTTGGAAAACTTTTTTTGAAAATAGTGCAAACGTTCTAATAACAACAGATAAGGATGAACTGATCAATGAAGATCAACAAGGAGAAGATGGTGATCATGACATTTCAATCTCTAATCAACATAACTTGGAAGATTCAGCAATAGTACAGGATCCGCGTACTACGATGGAAATCAACAATAGATATAGGGAAAACCTCTCCTATTTGAACGAGGAAGGTCAACCTGTCGTTGGTGAAAAAGAAAAAGAAGAAGAAGATTTATCGGTGGAAGCGGAAGAGGATAATAATAGCTTTTCAACAATAACTCTACCCTTTGATAGAAATCCTTCATCAAAGAGACCCCTTCCAAGTTCAAGTTCAACTCCAAATAGACGTTCCGAAAGAATCAAACTGAGAAAACAGCATCAGGAAGAGGAGAAAATGGAAAACAAAGAAGAAGAAGAAAAGGAGGAAGACTCGACAGAGAGTAGCAGTCTAATTGCACCAGCGACATCGTTTAGACCAGAAAGGTTAAATTCGGATGATATTGAAAGAGAACAGGCAAATGTCAACGATTCCATGGCAACATCATCGGCATCAATTCTTTTCAACAAGAATACAAACGCAATGATGACAAAGTGGAAACGAACATCAACTACAACAAGAACAGCAACAGCAACAGCAACAACGGATACAGACTCGCAAACCCAATCTCAAACGTTAGATATAGTCCATTCGATGAGTCCGTTGAAAAAAACACCAAAAAAATCGACAAGATCAGCAGCAGCTACAAGAATAACAACAGCAACAACGCCAAAATCAATAAGCCAACGGTACGACTCATCACCTCTTGAACCACCACCTACACTACACAGCCAACTGCTGGATGTACCACAGCAGAAGGTGGTGATGGATAAACAACAAACATTAGATGATACAACGCAAGATAGTCTCGATAGTACCACCACTACAACAACAACAAATACTAATACTAATACCCAGAGGTTCCCCAAATCGCCAAAGTATGGGAAGAATGGGAAATTGTTAAGGTCTGACGTTGGCCAGACAATAGCTTTGGATTTTGCCCGTTCTTCAACTTGTTTGGTTGGTCAGACTCAAACTGCCATCACCACCACCACCAATGCCAATGCCAATGCCCATGTCAATGTCAATATCAATCGTGATTACCTTGATGATAATTCCTCTTTTCAATCTGCTCCTTCTTGGATAGAGAATGGTACTGGTACTGGCACTGGTACTGGAGCTAGTACGAGGACTGGGGCTGGGAAGTACGATAGTGATACCAACACTGGCGAAGAAATGAACGTTGATATTGCTCGTAATATTGATTCTTCTCCGCCTCCTCCTGTTGCGAAATCGAACGAAATAGGAGAGGAAGATAAGGAGGAGGAGGAGGAGGAGGAGGAGGAGGAGGAGGAGGAGGAGGAGGAGGAGGAGAACCCGTTCGTTGAGAAAAATTGATTGGTTTTATAGATGGTGATGGGATGGATGACCAATCAATATGTTTCCGTGTTACTACTATTATTATCATTATTATTATTACTTAACATACATGCGGCTTCTTCTGTATTTTTCTGTGGTACTTATGGGTTTCGGTAAAGGATCGTCTGGTCCAATTTCCCGAGACATCCTTTTCCTTCCCCACTGCTGCTTCCGATCTTTAAGATTATGCGACCCTTGTAGAACAACCATGCCATTGGTTTTCCCTTCCTTATTTTTTCCTTTTTTGAATGAAACGGATAAGAACGGGGTCCTTCTACCACAGAATGGGTATATGACAGTCTTCAAACATGATTCTCTTGAAAAGTCAGGGGAAGGCTTAGTGTTGCCTAATGTGGTTCGCCGAAGGTGTCAACCGATGTGCGTCGCGGTAGGAGTTTGTCACCCTTTCCTTCCTTTTCACACTGACTGACTGGGAGTAATGTGCCGAGAGATGGGGTGTCTCGTCAGTTGCTAGTCCATCAGTAATACCTTTTATTGCATAATTCGATTAAACCCTGTGTTTGTGTTTGTGCTTTTGTGCTGGACACGGCTGGCTGCCGCTAATTCGGCCTCACCTCCTTCGGCATCCCCCGCTCACCACAGGCCGCACCTGCATGCATGTAAGTTGCACGCTCCTTTTCAATACACAGAGTCACACACTCATCGTCACCCTTCACTCGTTGATATTTTTCAAAACATCATTTTGATCCGCCTGGAAACAAACAACTCTCTTGCCCCTGTTTTCATAAAGCACAACAACAAGCCCTCTTCATTCGATGTGGAACATTTGCTGATGAGCCTTGAAATTAAAACCATCAACATACACTTTGCTATCAACCTTCTCGCCCTTCCTGGCATCCTATAAAACTCGTCGTATAGCCAAACGCATACTTGTATGCTTTCATCCAAAGATCAGTTCAAACGAAATACACATCGACTCGTTCACCATTGGCGTCATTCAAACCCAACACACATCACTCCCACTGCCCGAATAACCCCTTCCTTGTGCTTGACCGCTTTACTCTTCTAGATGATCCATCAGAAAAGGTACTGCCCGTCCCATCACCTAGTTTACAAAAACATCGATCCAAATCAGGACGAAGAAGATCAGTACACTCTCCATAAGAACCAATATTTCTTCAGATCCCACTCCAGCACAAGTTTGAGGTCACCATCAACCGTATCTTCAACTCACATAACTTCTCTCGCTGACTCCTCAACAGAGAAAAATAATCCGGTCTTGGCCTTGGCATTGGCAATGAGCACGACGAACAACAACGACAACAACAACAACAACGACAACAAACAAAACACACGCACGAGTACAACCATCACAACGACAAAAAAGAAACAAGCATCACCAATTGAAACCAACGACGACTCATTAACAAGACATCACAAACACACTAAGAAGACACAGAAAGAATCCAACGATAGACAACCATCGTTCATCCTTCGTCATGCTTTGACATACCTCCTTCTCGTATCTTTGGTAACAACAGTATTGTTCCATCCAAGCCTACAGTCATCAACACTATCGGACTTCAATGTCAAATTACAACATTGGTGGAACTGGAACTGGATTTGGGAGTGGAACTGGAATCGGTCACTCATGAAAGTGAACGTTCAACAGCCAAATGTAATTGGTGGTAATTTTTCACCTTCCGATGTAGTTTTTGGAACGTTTGTTGGGAATCCAATTGACAGATTCGAGACTTTTGATGTTGTTTCTGTTGGGTTTTGCCTTGGGCTGATCGTTTCCTTTGTACTTGGGTGTTGTTGATTTTGAACGTTTGGTTTATGATTGTGTATATAATTCTCCCCCCTTCCCGCCCTTTTTTTTTAATATGGTAATGCAAGTCTAATGAATACAGCGAAACGGATTGAAATTAGCGACGCAAAATTGAGAAAGTTTGCCTGAAAAAATAACAAAAATAATAAAAGAATTACAAAAAGGCGGAATGGGACTATTACAGATTTGATTAAGGATGAATTAGAAGCGCACATGAGTCATTATTTGGTTGGTTCAACTGGAAGCCATTTTTCATTGCACCAACCTTTCAATACAAATTGGGTTGGGTATTTGCTCGAACTTTTGATAAATCCATGACCGTTCGAGTATCCAACTAAAAGCTCGAGTTTCTTGTTGGCCGTAATGAGTTTGTCCAGAGTGATGAAAGGTCTAGATTTGTCATGATTTGCACTGGATAAGAAGGAACAAGAGGACGAGAATGTATCACTGTAATCTCTTGGCGGTAGAATGACATCGTTCCATAACTTTTGTCTTGATAAAGAGGCTATTCTTAACGTTTCAATCAAAGAATGAGGTTTGGAAGCATTACAGGGCACAACAGCAACACAATAATCACTATCTTCAACCAAGTTAGATCCAACAAATTCGGATTGGTAGTAAGAATCATAAGATTGTAAAGCTTCAGCCTCAGTAGAATTTGACTCACCACATCCAGCCTTCAGTTCGGCCTCTTCCAGTTGTAGCTCTTGATACTCCTCATAGATTTCAATGTCAAGGTCGGAAACATTCAAAAAACCTTTCTGTTTGGCAGCGGTATCGAGAGCGTACAAACGTAAGTAGTTGGGATTTATCCTTGGCTCTCTATGCAACAGATGTGATTGTTGGTGAGATTGCTGCTCGTGTATGATTGCCAATGATTTGCCTTTGGCGTTGAATGTAACAAGTGGAATCTCGGTCATGTTGAGCAGAATTCTTTCAAAAGGCGTATGACTTTCCAAATCGGCACTAGAACGACGTCGACGTCTTTCATTGAAATTGGCAATTTGGCATGCAGCATTGGCAATCAATGAAATGGATTTACCAATGTTTGATCTCATCTTCTGTGCAATGATGCTTCCTCTGTTGGACTTTCGGAATCGCTCTTGGTCGTCTTGCTGAGATTGGCCTAATTCTTCTGCTCTTAAGACCTGTAAACTCTGAGATGGGTCCACATACAATGGGTGATCATTCAGATTGACAGGCTCTGGAGCCAATGGTGTGCCCTTAAGAAGGTCTTTGCTAATTCCATCTTCAAAAGGTATGCCATTGTAACTCTCATCAGTCTTGTACAGAAGTGCGGGAGAGAGACCACAGTCTGAAGGAGCTCCGATGGAAAGATCTGAATTGTCGAAATAAGGCGGTGTTGGAGATGATGACGATTCATCACACCCACCATCTACTTCTTCTTGATCATCATGATCGCTACAGCTCACAAGTTCCAAATAGGAGGAGTCGTCGCTGTTATATCTAGTTCTTTGCGTAGAGCCCAAAGAAAAACAGGATGATATTGATGATGTTGAAAAGTTAGAAGACGAGTTGGGCGATACAGAGGGTAGCAGTTCTGGTGACAATCTGTTCACCACGCCTTTCGTGAAAAAGCTAGAGCGCCGACTCGACAGTAAGCATTTGAGCGAAGGGGTTATCAAATGTGTTGTAGTCTCACCAAGTGGTGATGCGGGAGTGTGCCGCCGATGCTGTTGTTGTTGTTGTTGGTGATCAACAGGGAATACCTGCTCTTTCCATTGTTGCGTAGCAAGCTGGTTAGATCCCTCTGAAAAATCTAGGGGCGTGCTATGGTAAAACATGGTGATGAAATACTGAAGATAAACCAGAGCAGCGACCTCACAGAGTAACGTTTGCCATGATTTTGAGATTTTAGTAGATCATTGATACCGTCTGACGGTAAGAAAGAAAGCGTGCAAAAAAAGGGATCATGATGAAGCCATATATATATATGTGTATGACTCTCACTTCCCACAACAGGATGGACTAATCTGGACATCTAATCCGCCTTTGCGCTTTCGATCGAGCCTTTGGAGGCGGTGGGTAACGGTTGTGGATAAGTGCTGGCAGGCGCGGTGGTCCTCGGGTGTACCGACTGGGAAGGGGCTATTCTCGGCGAGGGTAAGGACTTTCCCAATGCGGCGATTGGTGGTGTGGGGCACCAGGGCGGGCGGAAGGGGCACCGGGGTAGCGTAATTTTTGATACGGGAATCTACAGGGCAAGTTATGGAGGGAGAGGATATTACAGACCAAGTGAGAGTACAACTTGCGAGTAAACCCCCAACTGCTTTTTCTGAACACTTCGATTAATGATAAATGGTACTTCTTTGCTTTCGTATTTGAGTGTGGGCGAAGTGAACTACTCCTTGGCTAATGTGCTCATTTCGTGACTTTTCACTACCAAAATCTACATGGAATGCAGCACCGAAAAACAATTCCTGATTTGTTAACCTTCTTGCTGTGTCTTAAGATGAATGTATACAAGCTCTCTTTGAATGTATCAAGACTCCTTAAAAGAAGTTGATGTGACAGCACTGCAAGTACATTCACAAGCACAAAAAGAGGGGGACTCCCCCCTCACCCTCGCCTGCCCTAACAATAAGAAATAAGGTTTTGCGCCGCAAAACAAAGAGTAGAAATTAACCGAGATCTCAGATCTGTGCACACGAAGGGAAAGGTTTACAAAAGACAACATATATGAACTATTTACATTGTTGAAAGACGAAATTAAGCCTCATGTGCATGGCAAAATCTTTTAATACGTATACAAGGGTCCAAATCCCTTTTTTCTCTAATCCAATTTTTAAAATATGCCCTTTTGTGAGCGCTCTAGACTAGCCCGTACCCCCATATATACTAATTCGAAGGCCCCAAGAAGAGGGCTATCCATCCGACAGTGTTGTTTTGATGCCTGCTGTTGGTTCTGAAGGTAGGTTTTTTCAACGCTCTGTATGTCCGTATCTTCATTTTAAAACACAGAAAAATAACAGAGCTTCCATGACTCTGGCAGGTCTCTAAATCGGGGTTTGAAGGTTCCTTCCGTTTTTTTTCGCCCTGAAGCTGTATCTCCGTCCTTTCAGCTTTGATTGATGCTGCAATTCAGGATGGGTTGTCAAAAAAAAACCGACTTCGACGAATTCTTCGCACCAGAACTCCAGCATCTACTTTGAATATCATTATAACACCCTTCGATTCTTCCAATACGCTTTTGGAACTTGAGTGGCAATTGCATCACATCGGAGTTGGGCTGGGGTGGGGTCTATAATACAACTTGCACAAGTAGAATTAATACGGCAATAGAAATTCCAAGCACTGGCTTTGAATTCTTTTTGCAACAACGGCAGAAATAAATAAAAAGTGGTACTGGTAGTCCTAGATTTTGATTCTGAAAAATCACCCCATGGGCAAGGAAAGCAGAAGGTTTTCTATATACCCATTCATCTTTTTAGCACCTGGGGGTAGGTAAGAGCATTATTCAGCGAGGCTAACTTCCCTCCTCTAGCAAGAACATCAAGTAAACATACAAAAAGAACTTAATAGTTCAATTTGCAATGTAACCGCTGCTCAGCAATCGGCAAAGAGTTGTAATTGACAACGAGATTCAGCAAAAAAATAAGCGCATATGGTGAGATATCTCACACAGAACCATCATATTGGACGGTGAGTAGCTGCTGAGCGCTGGCTACACTTGAGTAGCCTCCCTTCGAGTTGTTTCTCATCATAACCATCACCTATGCGACTCACGAGATCCAATGATTCTATCTTTGATCGACTGTTGATCTTGCTGCTGCTGCTGCTGCTGCACTATCCTTGACTGATCAGATAGGTCCCCTCCAAAATTCTGATTCATTTCATCCGAGCTGCTACCGTTGTTCGTTGCTGGGGAAGACACATCCAGATGAGACGTAGTACCTGTTATGGCATTGTACGTTTGTTCTCGGTAGAAATCCTTGACATCTTCTGGAGTTAGTTTGATCGTTGTTGGCTCTCTCCTTAGCATTGTATCTTGACTTCAGGCTAACTGTGGATGTGATTAATCTTAGATCGACAGCACCATCAAAGAAGCAATGCTATTATGGTCAATGTGTTACTAGTTATTGGTATAATCATAAGTCTTCTTCTTCAACAGCAGTGCCCCCCTCTCCTCCTCTGTCAGTTACCTGTCGCGTGCCACTAGTGCCACAAGCTCTTTCTGGATGTCCGATACACAGCAAGCACTTTGAACCAGTTGGTATTTGGTATATGATCTGTTTTATGTTCTCTTCTTTATTTTGCCCAGTCTGATAATCAATTGATTCTCTCTAAAGGGAGGGAGGCACCTAGACCATTTCTCAATACGGTATTGAATTGCGTTTCCCAATTGAGTCAATCCCGAACTTATCTGTAACGCATACCTTTTAAACATATAACACATTCCAAAGATGAGACTCACTTCAAGACTGATAGTTTCGGCAGCACTATCGGTGTCTCTCACATTGACTACAGCCAACGCTCACCAGTATGCCTCCCCAACAAAGGATTCCGAATCAGTTGAGGCAATCAAAGATCTGCCATTGTTTTACAACGATGGAGTGGTGAATCTTGATGTGCTAAATGCAAAACTTTCAGCTTGTGACGTTGTCGATGAGCTCAACGCCAAGATTGTCTTTGAAGAGATGTCACACTCTGGAGAAGAAGACTCAAATAAATCAGAACTGTCGTACGTTGAATACATCTTTGCCAAGTTGTTCCCATTTGGACCAGCGGGTAATGCACTCCTTGCAACGTCGTACATCTCAGGACCTCCTAATTTCCTCCTTGCTTTGATCCCAGCTGACATTGATGTCTCGTCACTCAGCCTTCTCGTTAGTTTTGCCATTGGTGGTTTGTTAGGGGATGTCTTTTTACACTTGTTACCTCAGACTTTTCTCGGCGAGCCATTGGAAGATGCTGCTTCGTTCGTTCTTGTTGATGGCAAGAGGAACTGTCTTTTGGGTCTTTGCATCTTTGTTGGATTCCTCATGTTCTTTGTCATTGATAAATCGTTGAGGATTTTGGAACATACGGGAGATGGCGAAGGTAATTCTCACTCACATTCTCATGCTTCAGTGATTACAGGAGCAGAATCTATCGTCGCTAGTGGTGTTGAGGCCAAAGATGGTGGTGCGTCCTTAAAGAAACGTGGTGGTGATGGTAGTGGTGTTAACAAGAAAGAAGGCGAATCAGAATCAAATGCTGAAGAGCCAATCATTTCCAAACCAAACTCATCGGTCAAGACATCTGCATACTTGAACCTCATTTCTGACTTTACTCATAACATTACCGATGGTTTGGCAATTGCCTCTTCATTCTACATTTCGAAAACCGTTGGATGTACCACTACACTTGCTGTTTTTTTCCATGAGATTCCTCATGAGGTTGGTGATTTTGCGTTGTTGATCCAAGGTGGTTTCACCAAATGGCAAGCGATGAATTCTCAGTTTATTACTGCCGTTGGTGCATTCCTTGGAACATTTATTGGAATTGCCATCCAGAACGTTTCTGGTGTTGAAAAGTCGCATCATCATTTACACGGTGCTGGTGAGTATCTATCCCATGGTATTTGGGGGACAACTGTTACCGTTGCCGATTTGACGTTGCCTTTTACTGCGGGTGGGTTTTTATACATTGGATTTAGTGTTGTTCCAGAGTTGTTGGAACTGGGTAGAGGTACCAGTAGAAAGGAGGAGTTTTTCAAGTTTGTTGGCCAGATATTCTTTATCTTTGTTGGTATTGGATTCATGTTTGTGATTGCTTGGAATGAGTAATTTAGATGGGGAAAAATTGAGATAGGTAGATAGATAGATATTGATCAAGAAAGGACTAGCTGATTCATAGGACTGTTTTTTCTAAAGATCGATGAAAAGTTATGTTATGTTCGGTATATATTTTTTTGAAGAAGAAAGATTCACCAACAAATTATGCCGTTATATGATGCTGTATTTCCAGTCTGGTATAGGGCATAGTGTTGGTATAACTGATTGAATAGATCAATCTGATTGTGAGACTATACACACAGGAGGAAGTAGGGTGATGATGATACATACATAATATATATACGTGTTAAAAGAGGGGATGAGGTGATGTGATCACCACCACCACAGGAGACAGACACAGACAGCACACGCCCCCCTGTGGTGTGCTGTTGATGCAGTCAGTTGAAGCAGCCCAACCTACCACTACATACATACAACAAACAACCTTCATATCATACATAGCATAGATACAGCCCACAGGCAGACCGACCCTCTCCCCCCTCTCTTATTGACTATAACACCACTCATTACAGACTCTTTTCTTCCACGTCTTCTTCTTTTTCTACTTATTCCCATTCACATTCCAATCGCTCATATCTCATCTTGAATCGTTTCAACAACGTTTAGCCATTAACAGATACAAAATATCCATCATAACTAAATGACTATCTTTAGATACACGTTCAATTGGTAAGTCTTAGCGACGGAAATTTCTCTCTATCTGCTTGCACGTTTCCCTCTTTATCTATGCGACCAGAAAACACCCATGCACGAACAACGCAACCAATCTCAAATACAATCTACCATTTCCTTTCTAAGTGATAACAATTGACCCATAATTGCTTGAATGGGGGATCATGGAGCATATAGGGTAGGTACTATCTACCTTAGCAAATCACAGCTGATCAGATAGATCAGTGCACTTGCAGGCCTATATAGATAGCTCACAGAATAATAATCAATGAGGCGCCAAAAAATAACTTATCGTGCATAATATCTCCAAAGCCGCATCAATAGATAGATACGAGTAATAAGTATCGAACAGCTAGCAGCTGACCACTTAACTGCTTTCTTTTCAACAAGACTAAAATACTAATATGCCTTATACCACCAATGCCTTACCTGGTACGGTACTCAATTAATTTAATTTAGGCCATCGGTTGATGCTACGGAAGTATACGTCACAGGCACGTTTGATGACTGGTCAAAGACCTTCCAACTGCAAAAAGATGAGGAGGGGAACGGCTTCTCCAGAACCATCGATCTACCTTATGAAAAAGTGATGTACAAGTTTGTCGTTGATGATGTTTGGTTCACTTCAGACCTAGACAAGAAGGAGAAAGATGCCTCTGGTATTGAGAATAACGTTCTATATCCAGCCGATCTGATCAAATGTGAGACCGAAGATGGCGCCAGTGAGTTCACTGCCATCTCGTACCCAAGCGAACACGAGGAACCAATTGAAGCCATCGATGCAAGTGAGGCTCTCGATGCCACCGATGCTGAAGACTTGGTTTCTTCGGCTCAGATCACACTACAGGATGATCAATCTGTCAGTAATAATAACACCAATGGGGCCATCTACAACAGCAGCAACATTCCTAACAGCAACAGTTATAGTTACAATCCAAATAAAGATTCATCCCCTATTGCTCCTGTCACGATCTCTGGTAGATCCAACCATGGAATCCTGTCCAAATTGAGAAGCTTCTTCAGATAGTTGATATTCAAAAAAAAAAAAGGAAAGGCACGCAGGGCTGAACTCTGATTATTGCAATCGTGAGTCTTTTTTTTTTTCCTTCGCTGGCCACACCGATACCAAGTCATAAACACGTTATTTTGCTACCACCATTTTCCTTACAGGCTTCAATTTTCTTCTCCCTTTTAACAATCTGTTGGCTTTGTTTCTTCTTACTAGGATGGCTAGTATTATTCACTTCAGCGCTAATTAAGGGGTTTCAGTGTTTGTTTCATTTCTTTTTTAGCACTGTCACCACCTATATCCGCCAGCGGGTGCTATGGAAGCGCTCTGAACACAGGCTCTCCAAACGGGCGGAGGAACTTTCTCTCAAAACTACACAGTTAGTTGTGCGTTTCCACCTTTTCGACACCGTACTGGTATTCTACGCGATTCTACTGAAATCCTTTGCTTTAATTTTGCCTAATCATGTTAATTTATCCCCTTTTTTCTTTCTCTTTCTCTCTCTCTCTCTCCCTCCCAACTCTCCCACGCTAATTCGATCATCTATTTACAACCAGCTCCAATCTTTTCTTTTATCCCTTCCCTCTTTCTTTTATTGTCTTCTAATTCTCGAACAGTCTCTTATGATTGCTTCAATTTTGTGCTGTTGTTTCGCATACACAAAGTTTTTTTAGGTGTAAATTAATATTCAATCAAGTTTCAGAACTATACTCCCCTACTATACAAATCATCTTTCAACCATACATCACTCGTCTTTGCTAACGCTGCCCTGTGTGTCCCTTGCCCACTGTGCAAACCTCTGCCTAGTTTCCCCAACGCTGGCAAATGCAATTCTATGCTCTAGTTCATCGTACTGGCAAAACCCAACGACTTCATCTTCAACGGTAGCCATGCTCATATTGACAGGTTTCAACACCTGGCTTTGGTATCCATCAATCGTGACACCTCCGATCAAGGAAACTTTCTTCATACCGGATGGAGAATCACCCAGTGATGTCAATGCTCCAACGAGAACCAGCAAAGAGGCAACAATCGCTTCCAGTTTGACATCCATGGGTAGTTCCAACAATGAGGTATCTGAAACGGATAGTTTCGTCACTTGGTTGAACTGATAGGAGGAATATGCGGAGTTGAGAAAGAAGAAGATGGATAATAGGTATAGAGTCTTTGATATGAGCGACATCTTATTTTTCTCTGTGTGCGTGTGTATGTATTCAGTCAATTGTTAATCCAGTTCTTTAATGCTAATTTTCACTGTTACTGTTACTGTTAATGCTACTACTGTTAATTCAATTGGCCATTCTCTTCTTTATCATCATCATCATTATCATCATCGTCATCGTCATCGTCATCATCATCATCGAGAGTAGTTGGTTGTTGTATGTCCCACACGCACCTCTGCACGGCACCTCCGCTTTGTGCACAGCCCTGAATGATTTCCTTTCCCCGTTTTGAAATTTTCACCGCATTTTTCTCTCCAACTTTGGTATCTCGTTGCATTCAGCCGACTGTTGTGGTGGAATCAGTCACGATTACTGTCATTCTCGAGGTATTGACGATGCTGACTTTAGTATTGACTTCAAAATTGACTCAAAATTGCTTCATTTGCAAACTCTTCTCTTTGTTGGCTCTACTCAAAGACACGTTACCACCCTACCATCATCAGTAACAATGTTCAGGGCAGTATCAAACCGTTTCAGACAGGGTGGTTCCATCCTCGCCGTGAGACAGTCCTCATCAACGTCGGCCATAGCCTATAAGAACCTTCACAGGAACAAGAAGAGACCAGCCTTGCCAACTTTGGAACCTCCAAACTGGTCCGCAGGTGCCGCCGTTGCATCTATCATATACGAAACTCCACTTCCTTCAAAATCTCCAAGGACCCAACATGTGTTGAACTGTCTAGTCCAAAACGAACCTGGTGTTCTATCTTTGGTCTCTGGAACCTTGGCAGCAAGAGGCTTCAACATTGACTCGCTTGTTGTCTGTAACACAGAGGTGAAAGATCTTTCAAGAATGACCATTGTTTTAGATGGTCAAGATGGCGTTGTTGAACAGGCAAGAAGGCAAATCGAAGATTTAGTGCCTGTCTACGCTGTCTTGGACTATACAAATTCCGAAATCATCAAGAGAGAATTACTCCTCGCTAGAGTCTCCTTGCTTGGTTCAGAATACTTCCAAGAGTTAATTGCACATCACGACGATGATCTCGCTGCTGCTGGTTCTGAAATCAAAGATTCAAAGTATCATCCTAACAATCTGCCTCCATCTCAGGCACTAAGACAAAAGTACGAACATTTGGACGCAATTACCAAGCTGACCAAACAGTTTGGAGGTAAGGTTGTTGATGTTTCCGATAGAAACTGTATCGTTGAACTAAGTGCTAAGCCTTCAAGAGTTAGTGCCTTCATTGCACTTGTTCAACCATTTGGTATTCTGGAGATTGCCAGATCAGGTATGATGGCATTGCCTAGAACTCCTTTGGATTCCTTTGCTGAAGAGGATGGTACCGATCCTTCCAAGAATGCTGCTGATATTGTCGATGTTTCTCAGTTGCCTCCAGGTTAGTACTAGATCGAACTGACATTCTGCATCTACATTCGATGTATATATATATGTGTGTATGTTTTCCGCTTGCTGCTGCCACTGCCTCTATTATTATCAGTCAATCAACCCATCTATTCTCTCCATGAAGAATACCTTAAAAAAACACACACAATACCTTAATTAAACCTTAAAAAAACAGAACCCATTAAATAAAAAAGAAATCATCTCGCCTAAGAATTGAAACCATGACGTTGGAAATAAGAAGAAAACTACGTGACTCTAAAGGAAACTTCACAGGTTAAACAATGCCGTGCCATGAACACTAACCTTGTCAACCTCAAGCTCTCCAAACGGCGATTGAATGGTCATATCCACCAAAGCATCAATCTCAACAAGGACACCATGATCACTTCCAAAGACATCTCCAACGATCTTTTGGAAAATCTCCATATCAGAAATATTCAAATGTATGTCTTTCAATGGACACTCAACATAGTAAAACAACTCTTCTGTGTTAGAATCAACAATCTGTTTGGTTGTTGCAGGTAGCCACTCTTTCAAATTTAAATCTCCAAACTTTGCACCATGATAAAGTAGATCGGAGACACCCTTGATGCCCTGCACTCCCAAGTCTGGAACGCTCATGTTTCCAGGCAACTGCGCGTACAATTTCAAGTTACCAGAGATGGTTGGATCGGTAGAATCTTTCAATTCAAACGTTAAATCATCCATGGTTACATTATGGACGAGTTGTGATTTGATCCTGGTAGTGTTCACTGGAACGTCCATTGGGAATTGGACTTTTTGGAAAACAGAGTTGATCAACGATGGTAACTTAGGGGTAGAATTAACCGAGTCACCTCTGATTGTCATATGTAGCAGATCGTCATTCATCAAGCTATCAATCAGTTTTGAGAGTGGGGTGAATGGATCATCATCTCTATTTCCCTCACACTTGGCAGTTAGCTTTTCGGTTTTAGTACCGATACCAAGCGTCATTGAAACGTTCATATCCCCAGCAGAAGCGCCAACCGTGAAGCCGGATGTTTCCAAAGAGGCAAAGTTGATTGATGCAATATTATCGCAGTCTTTCACCATTAGGTTCCAGTTGCAACCTGGGACATGTAATGATGACATACTAACCATCCGTAACAGATTCTCAACCGGATTCTGCTTGATCATCATGTTAAACTTTGCATCTACAAAATCCGTATCTTGACTATTGCCTAGTAGTTCAAACCCATCAAAGATCAAATCTTGGGCAGTGAGTCTGGTAAATAAAGAAGTAGGGATGTTTAAATCCAAAGGAATCAGCAAGTTGGTGATTGGAATGTATCCGTTCAAAATTAACACCTTGACGCTTGCATCACCTTTCAACCTAAATTTACCGTTTGGTTCCAACAAGATTCTCTTGATGATCCCCAAGACACCTCCTGATTTGGGATACACCGTCAAAAACAAGTCCAGGTCACTTGTATGCTTATCCACAATGTCAACACTGAATGGAGAAATGGTACATTTGCCCAAGTTCTTCGTATCTGCCTTACCTTCATCTTCAACGATTAGATCAAGCTCATCGATCTTCAAGTTCAACCTTCTCAAAAAGAACCCACCAGATTTGAAGTAGAATCTTCCAAAAGGATCATCAATGGCAGTATAGTTGTTCAAATTCGTACCTTTAACCTGCAAATGAATTCCTCCGTCATCACCGATCCCCAAGAATGTAACCTCATCGGAATCAAAGGATGTTCCTTGAGCTATAAAGTCGCCTAGTTTCGGCTCAACTTTGGCAAAGAAAAGTGGAATCGAAATAACAAGGGTTGTGATAACAACTAGAATGGCTATCCAAGCACCCCATTTGCAATTTCTGAACCTTGATCCACCTTTGGATTTGCTTGATGGAAACAGTGGCAATAACGACGAGTGCGCAGATTGCTGTTGGAGTAGAGGGGTCGACTCGTTGGATTGCAATGGCATCTTTCAAATTTGGTCTGATATGTGAAGCAAAAGCAGTGATACACTGTTTAGTGCTGGTTAATAGCGGTATAGGATTAACGGTGAAGAACCGATAAAGGCTGATGGTTTAAGCGTTAAGAACAGAAGCAGCAGTGGGATGGGGATGGGGATGAGCAAAGCCTCTTCCATTGCACTTGTGCACCGCCTGAAAATAGCGCGTGTCTCTTTCTTTTCTCCTTGAGAGAGTGAGTTGGCACAGGACCCTGGCACAGGACTCGACGGACTGTTTGCTTAGCTCTTCAATGATCAAATACACCTCTTGTCTTTGAGTTAGTGAAGGATACAGAAGATACAGCACGAGATAATCTTGGTAGCGGAGATTGAATTGTGAAACAGAAACAATTGGTCAACAGTCCAACCTTGACGCTTTGCAAAATGGATCACTATTCGTTTGCATCACCTTCAAAGGTAAGGTTCTTGATGGTGCCCATAAACCACCTGAAAAGGACCGAGTACGAGAGACATGCCAGTCTCTTGAGAAAGGTTGAGGAGGTGAGACTGGTCGACATACTACCCACACAAGGTTTATTCAATCCCCAGGCCTACCCACACGGAAGACTGATTTACAGCTTCAGCACGGAGGACGAAGATACCGAATCTATATTTCTTCAAGACTTTGATCCATTCAGAAAGATCTTTGGTGTGATTGGTATTGTTCAATGGAAAGACGATCTCGAAACAGGTTCTTTGACAAAAGCACTTGACCAGCTCAAAAAGCGCTACACCAATTCCATCTCCCATTTTTTAATCGTCTTTGGAACACCCGTTGACTACAAATCTCAAGTTGAAAACGTTCATTCTGTTCATTCCAAGATGGAAAACATAGAAACAATAGTGTGCGATTTTACGACAACCTTTTTAGAGGCATTGTCGAATCATGCTTCGGCCTACCAGCATGTGACGTTGAGATCTCCGGGGACAATTGGAGGAAATTCTATCGTGCGATCGAACACGGCTCTGATAGATAAGCAAAGGAGAAGAATATCGGGCTCTTTTGACGTCAATCAAGATAAGATCAAGTTGCAAAGAATCAAGGGGAGGCGGTTGAAGCTCTCTGCAAACTTTTACCTCCTCGCAGGAAACCTAAAGAGTGCTCTCACGGATTTTTGTGAAGCCATACACTGTCTAAAGTTCTCACATGACTATCTTTGGCTTGGTTCGGCACTTGATGGGTTGTCCGTTTGTATGATAATGCTAGCATATCTTGAAGTCCCATTTCAGCTTTCACCTTCAATTGTGGCATTCATTGAAAGTGCGAAGGATGCAGCGTTGTCGCCATTCACATCACAGTCTCCTTCAACAACTCCAAGACCCTCGTTTCAAGCTTCGGCGTATATCTCCAATTCCAACTCAACTTCCAACATGCCTGCCCCGATAATACCCTACCGTCTGGACGAGTACCCCGGATTGCTGTCGAAAACCATGAACAAAGCTCTCTTCTACTACAAGCTAACAATTGGACAGGCGGAAGACTATGTACCACAAATCGTGTTTTGCGAGACAAACTTGAGATACATGAAGCTATTAACTAGCATTATGGTGGAAGGCTCGTTCAACTCAAAAATACTATCGAACATACTGTATGAAACTCCATTGTCACACCACGAAATAGCCGATGATGAATATCACGACTACACTCAGATTTTTAGTTTAGCAAGTGACATATTTAATGACCAATTCAACGAATTACCTCTGGCACAGATATACAGCGTCTACAATACATCCATACAGATTTATACGAGACTCAAGCTTCTCAGGAAAAGGTCACTTTTGCTGAAAAATTTGATTGACTTGATAGTTTCCAGCCAGATGCTCGACTCTCAACACATCTACATTGCTGACAACACAGAAGAGGTCCTGGATTCTTTTGTTCAGGTTTACGGTATCAGAACTGATCCATTGCACTTTTCATCTAACTCACCAAACCTGCTTCAAAAGAAAGTACTTAGAAGCGTTATACTTTTCTGTCAAAAGCTGAAGTATAACCCAGGTATTGTCAAATACGGTTCCATAATGCTACGCGATTTGTACAAAATCATGACTGATGGAGAACAACTAATGATTTATAGAATTTTGAGGGCTCTACTTGGGGAAGCAGAGAAGTTGTCTGCCACATACTGGGACGATTCCTTATTCCAAGGTATAGAACTTGCAGGATCTGCAAAGGATCAACTTATTCAGGATGAACTAGCAGATGCCATAATCACTTTAAGAAATCCCTTTGGATTCGAGGTTGAAATCTCGGAGCTTGAAATATCCACAAAGGAAAATTTCCAATTGAAGACGCACATTAACATTAGAAAGCAAAAGTTAGAGTCTGTGCAGAACAAGATTTCCATTATGCTCAAACCTAGATCACTAACTCCTGTCCCCGTCTACATTGTCGCAAAACAGGATGGAACATTGAAAATTGATGGTATAATAGCCACTGTTTGCTCTTGCAGCAGTCAATTGTTTAAAGTTGATGAGGAGATCAATATGGGGATCGGTAAGGCAAAGAGCTTCAATGCCAAGGATTCTATCCAACTAGCGAAGCCAGGTCCCCAGTCTGCTGATGGAAAAATGCTTATTTCGAAAGTGTTGTACGAACAGCCATTGCTATCGTTGGTTGACGTCAAGTTGAGCAACAGATGGATCATGTTATTAGAGGGAGAATGCAAGAGATTTGAGATTGTGTTGAAAAATTCATCAAATGTGAAGATCAATCAGATGACTTCAATTTTTTTGGATTCAACCATAGAGCCATTGAATCAGTTATTGTTTAACAAGTCCCTGCCTCCTAATGAAGTTTATGAGATTGAATACTACTTGATCAGAAAGAAGCCCTTCCATATTTTGAACAAGAATGAGATGAATGGAATACAGGGTAAGAGTGAGTTCGGCTTGATGATGGAGATATGGGGTAAAAGGGGCGTTAAAGAGGCAAGTTTGATGCTTGAGTATTCCCATCAAAGAACTCGCGATAAAGTACCATTCTCCAGAAAGATATCGATTCCTGTCAAAGTTACAGTTTATCCAAGCATTGAGGTTGTTGGATGCGACATTACACCACTATCGTCGAGCACCAAAGTTTCGGTAAACAACGAAGGTGATGAATGGAGATATTTGAACACAATGACTACAAAACATGGGTACGCCATGTCTGATTTCTGTCTCCTTGCGCTTGACTTCATGAACTCGTGGACCGATGAAATTGAAATATATTTCCAGTCTCTCTTGCAAGGATCAACCGATGCTGAATTTCAAGAAGCAAACGGAGAGATCTTTGACCCACCGCCACACACGTACTCTACAAGGATTGTTTTACAGAGTAAGCGTAACGCAAGAATGTTGATTCCCATTAGACGGATGGATTTTGAACTTGCACATCTTGATAGGCGGATTCCAAGCTTGAGAAACAAACAGTTCGTATTGGATTCCAAAACCCCAGCAGCGGAACAAACTTTCATCAAACATGCGTTCTGGTACAGGGATGAACTTCTCAAGAGATTGAGGGCCAACTGGAAAATATCAGATTCTGTCCGTGACTCTATGTGCGCTGGTAGGGTTGGCACAGTCGACCTTCGTAGCATAAGGTTTTCTTCCAAGATGGTCCATGCGTTGGAGGTCGAAAAGGTGGGCATACAGTTGAGCCTGCATAACATCTCAGATGAAATCGTCGATTATGATAACGTCGAATTGAATGAGTTTTTTACCTTGAAGTTGAAAGTGATCAACAGAAACAGTACGCCGATCTGCGGCATGGTGAGGCACTTACCTGTTTGCAAAAACTCATCGATATCGATCGAGAAGAAAGTCTTGTATAACGGTGTCTTGCAGTTCAGTATAGAGAATGAGTTGGCAGGCGGAGAATCCAGAGAGTTTGAGTTGGGTATAATGTTTTTGGAGAAGGGGGAGTATGAATGGGGGGCAATTTTTGATGAACTAGACGGCTTCAACACTGGGAACATAACTTTGAAGCATCAGCATTTACAGAGAGAGCAGTTGAAGTTGAAAGTTGCATAAATGTATTATTAGAAAACTGCATATAGAACTTTATAAATTCCGATTCCACTCCGTTTGGGGTTTTTATCATTAATTTGGGATGTAATCAGAATTGTTGAAGAAGATGACAGAGTGCTACCATCCATTTAAAGGAGAGCGGAACCGCCTGGACGCACGATATGTAGTACTGCGGAATTATCATATAAGCTATTCTTCTACACACGGAAACGTATCAATTTTCACGGATTGAAAAGCAGTCAGTTTGTTTCTTCAAACAACAACAAGTACAACAAAAACTCAAGGACGTCAGAATTGAACCTCATATAAACCTTTTACGCCAATGTCCGGATGCATAGTAAGAGCTACAGGTTGGCAAGTAGCAGGTCACGAGGAACGCTATATTGGTGTCAATCCAGCTGGAGAGACTGTAACACTATACCAAACTAACAGTCAATCGAAGAACGAGGATGAAGATGTGATCAAAGTTTCAGAGAGAGGTGGGTTTGACAACATCCAATGCCTACAATTTTCATCAGCGAGCCCTGGTCTAACAGCAGTCGGTCAATTGGACGGTTCCGCTCACATATTTGACATCACCTCTCCTCATAACTCCTTGCTCACGTTGAGACCAAGACAAGCAAGATCCTGCAATTCTCTTTCGTTTAATGAGAATGGCCTTATCGTTCTAGGATACGATAGAGGAAGACAGGATCACTCGATTCAAGTGTGGGATGTGCAGCAGTACTCAAAAACAACCAAGAATGACCATATCAACAAACCACTGGTGATGTATACACCCAACGAGAGCATAGCTTCAATTAGTTTTTGTCCTACCGAACCAAGCAACTTTATAGCTGGAAGTTACAAATTGTTGAGGGAATTTGACATAAGATCTAACCAGCCAATTTATCAATTAGCCACTAAATGTACGTCCCATATCAACGTGGATCCATTCAACACGCATCTGTTTGCCTCTGCCAGTGAGGATGGTTCCTTGGCGATTTGGGATCGTAGGAAATTGACGGATGTCTCTCAGAGCAACGTTCACCAAGGTACGAGCGTCATTAATGAAGGCCCAGTATTGAGCTTTAGCAAGCTACTCAACGATCATCAGAGGAAATCGGGAGGTGCCCCGTATAAGTTTTCCTCAGTTGTTAGAGGCGAGCTTGGCGCACTATTTGATGGTGACTTAGTTAGAAGGTGGCAGATAGGGGTTGTTCCTCCGGTGCAAAGCGAAGTTAGAAAATATCAGGAGCTTATTTCGAGTAACAAGTCTGAGAACCCATCATTTTCACAGAGGATATTCAAACCTTCTGACTCAATCTTTGTCTCCCGAATTTCAGATGTGAGGACGAAGTACGAGAGAGTCATTTCCTTCGACTATGCTCCTAACTTGAATGCCCAGCATGGAATAGACTTGGTTTGTATGAGACAATCAGGGAGTATCTACAAGATGTCCGTTACAGAGAGTCAAACGTCGATATGCTTCAACTCTTTCAACGATATAACTTCGTGTGGTCCGAACGGTACATATTCGAAGATGGTCAAAGACGTAGTTGAAGAGACCATTGAAATTTCAGAGAAGAAGATAAACAAGCTAGACGAGATCAACATGAGGAGAGGATCGAGAGACGTCGGTTCCGTCAATGGAGCTGCCCACGATGATAACGGCGATGATGCTGGTGATGATGATGGTGATGATGGTGATGACCACAACGACGATGGTGCTCATGATGGCGACAGCGATCATAGTGCTGGTCTCACCGACGATCTGTCCAATGTAACACTGGGAAAAGATGTGAATTCGTTCAGTGGCCTCAATTACTTTAAGCCTGACGCACTACTTGAGAATGACATATGTGCCACCATTAGAAGGAGAGCCGTGTTGAACTATGGAACAGACACTGAGAAGAACATGACCATTCTTGATAATATGGCAACCATTGGTACGCAGTCACGTCTAAAGGATACCTGGAAATGGATATCTATCTCTCATGATTTGGTTTCTAGCGGCAAGATGATATCTGGTGATTTTGATTTTGGTTATTTGGGAGTACTAGGAATCTGGAACATGCAGAAAGGCTTTGAGAATATGACGAGGTTCAATGGCCATCGGAGATTCTCCAATCAAGACTTGATGAGGGCGGCCAAGGGGATTGTCGACAAGAGGGCTACAGAGACCAAGATTTTGGCCGCCCCTATTACTGGATTGGGTGTCAAGAGTGAGATGGAGATTCAAAGAAAACTTGCGATGTATGTCATTGGATGGGATTTTGGAGTGGATGAATTGGAACAGAAATACAAGAGTCTGATGAGTCAGGACAACTATGAAAGAGCTGCCGGTTGGGCAGTTTTCCATGGTGACATTTCCAGGGCAATTGATATATTGGGTTCTTCTAAGAGGGAGTCATTTAGGATAATGTCCACAGCTATAACTGGTTATTTTGCATTTAAGGATACTCAGGTGAACAGCATATGGAAGGATCAATGTCGTAAGCTTTCCACTGATCTTGAGGATCCTTATTTGAGGGTGATATTTGCCTACATCGCAGACAGCAACTGGTGGGACGTTCTTGACGATTCGTCACTGCCACTTAGGGAAAGATTGGGTGTTGCGTTGAGGTTTTTATCTGACGAGCAGCTAACGATTTACCTAAATAGACTTGCTGACATTGTCATTAATCGTGGTGAGGTGGAAGGTATTATGCTTACAGGTATCACCAAACAGGGAGTTAATCTACTGCAATCATTTGTTGACAGGACTAGTGACATACAAAGTGCAAGCCTGATAATGTCATTTGGCTGTCCAAAGTATTTCAAAGATGACAGGGTGGAGAGCTGGATAAGCAGTTACAGAACTCTGTTAAACAGCTGGAGTTTGTTTGCAGCGAGGGCGAAGTTTGACGTTAGCAGGACGAAGCTTTCTAAACGAATGAACGGACAGGTACAAACGGCGCCTGTTCCGAGACAGGTTTACTTACAATGTACCAACTGTCATAAGAATATTTCGAAGCCTAGAGGACCGAATGCACCTGTTTCGAATGCTAGTAACGGTGGAAGCAACGCCAAGAGAGGCAAGGTTGGGTCTCCAAGTCACACTTGTCCACACTGTGGCTATCCACTACCAAGATGTGCCGTTTGCCTGATCACCCAGGGTATACCGATCCCAAAAGAGCTGGTACACGTTGACAGCAACATGGACGAACAGACGGCCACTGCTGAGACTCAGTTCAAAGAGTGGTTCAGCTTTTGCTTGTCGTGCAATCATGGCATGCACTCAGGCCACGCCGAGGAGTGGTTCTCGAAACACTACGTGTGTCCTGTTCCCGACTGCAATTGCAAGTGTAACAACAAGTGAAGAAGAAAAGGGTACAATGATGTGTTGTATCATGCTTTTAATTGGTTAATGAATGTTTGATTTGACAGTAGTAGTAGTAGTAGTAGTAGTAGTAGTTCCAACATCCACAGTACAGATAGGGGTCGCACACAGCAGCGACTCCCTTCCCCCCCTCCCGTTAGTACCGTCTTGCTTCCCCCGACAGGCGCGACAACACCGGGAGGCCATATGCGGCTCAAAGCACATCACAGCACATCACAGCAAGGCAGTAGTAACACACAGAGAAAGAATCTCACTTTGTTTTTGTTTTCCTTCGCTTCAACAATTTGGCCAAAGTGTCTATGTGTATATTTGTGTAGTGATCTGCTGTGATCTAACAAGAGACAACCCCCTTCCCCTTTCTTTCCCCTTTTTCTTCAAAGAAAACACACACTCACCCTAATCTGAGGACACACAGCAATAACATGAGAAAATAAACAGGCACATTCTCCTGTTATCTATATTTGTTTGTTGCTCCACTTCCATCCCTATTGTCAGCAACTTTACATTCCCTCATACCCACCCTTGTTCTTTGTTTCCCCTGTTCTCAGCATCTCCCATCTGCTTTACTTTTATCCCTTCCAGGATCTCTACATCATCTCTATCACACCCATCCCGTCTCCAAAAGGCTTGTGACGTAAGACGCATAGAAATAGTACCGACTCTCGCAAACTTTCATCTGATCTTTACCCAATATGTCTGATAGTAACGATCCAGTCATTACAGACATCTTGAAGAAGATAGAAAGAGAAAGAAACATCGCTCTTGGTGCGAGCAACTTGAGAAAGAAGACGACGAACTCTATGGTGATCCAGAAGTGTAACACTTCAATCAGAGAGACGCAAAAGAATGTTGAATACTTGGAACAAACCCTTGTCAAGCTGCGCCTACAAAGGAGTCAAACTGCGGACACCGATCCCAACCACCCAGATGCCAATGGTAACAATGTTAGCGGAAGCGTAGACAATAACAACAGCAGCGGCGATAACCAGAAGGGAAGTGCCGTTGTGCCAACTCACAGGCCTACATTTACAGTTTTGGATTTGCTCAAGTACGAATGCCCATCTCTAGGTCATAGAATCCAGTACATGATGCAACAGTTGGAGTTCAAGATCCAGGTTGAAGAACAATACAGAGAGGCAAACGAAAAGATGTACAAGTTATACCAGATGGATGGTGATCGCCGAAGCATAGCTGCTGCTGCTGGTGGGCGGATCGAAAGCGACCGAAAGGTGCAACTAATGAAGAGATCTCTCAAACAGTACCAGTCAATGTATATCGACATTGACGAGGTGTCACGGGATAACTCCGTCATCAACACCTTCCGCAAGAACCCACTCACCGGTATCTTGAACATCACTATCACAACAGTTAGAAACGTTGATCACTTGGCTTCACCGTTGTTCTCAAGAAACCCAGAATCTATCGTTACCATCAACATTGATGATGTCGAAAGGGCAAGAACAAGACCTTCAAGAAATGATCGCTGGAACGAATCGTTTGAAATTGACGTCGAAAGATCCAATGAGGTTGGTCTTGTTGTCTATGATAAGAGCGGTGATCAGATGATTCCTGTCGGCTTGGCCTGGTTGCCTCTATCTGACATCTCCGAAGAGATGCGTAGAAAAAAGGTCACCCAAGAACGTGGCAACTCAAGCGATTGGCTGAGCGCATCCACCATCAATCAATCTGGCCTCGGTCTATCCGATGGTACAGACGCCCTTGGTGGTGGTGCTGCTGTATCATCGTCCAAATCCATGGGTGATCATAGCCAACCCTCATCTTCATCAACCACCATTTCTACCGCTAGTGATCCAGGTGCTCTCAGTTCCACCTGCTGGTTCGAGTTAGAGCCAACTGGTCAGATCTTAGTCACTTTAAGCTTTTCAAAGGCAACCGAAAAGGCTGGCGATGGGTACGTGTTTGGAGGGGGTCTTGGCCGTCATGGTGCCATCCGTCAAAGAAAGGAGGAAGTTTATGAGCATCATGGCCACAAGTTTGTTCAGAAACAGTTTTACAATATCATGGCATGTGCCGTTTGTGGTGACTTTTTGAGATACACCGGGTTTCAATGTGAAGATTGCCGATTCCTATGCCACAAGAAGTGTTACAAGAATGTGATCAACAAGTGTATCTCCAAATCCAGCACTGATACCTCTTCTGATGAAACCAAGTTGAACCATCGTATTCCTCATCGTTTTGAGCAGGTTACCAACCGTGGTACCAAGTGGTGCTGCCATTGTGGTTATATATTACCATGGGGTAAGAAGAACGTCAGAAAGTGTTCCGAATGTTCCATCATGTGCCATGCAGCATGTTCACATTTGGTTCCTGACTTTTGTGGTATGTCCATTGAAAAGGCAGGTCAGATTTTGTCTGCAATCAAGTCAACACAAGACCACAAGATTCAGGCTCATAGACAACCACAAAAGGTTCAAGCAAGCACCGAAACATTGGTTTCTGTTAGCACTGTACCACTTTCGACTAGTACTAAGGCCGCTCCTGGTAATGTTCAACAATATCCATCCCACCAGCAACAAAATAGATCAAATGTGCATACCTATCCTGATGTTGCTGTCACAAAACAGGCATACCAACATCAGCAACAGCAGAAACAGCAGCAACAACACCAGCAACACCAGCAACAGCAACAGCAACAACAACAACAACAGGAACAACCACAGCTGCAGCAACCGAAACACCAACATCCTCATCATCAGCAAGCAACGTTGCCAAATCCAAGCTCTTACCATACCCACCGCTTGCCTGAAACTCCAGAGAAAAAATTGGATCTATCGTTAGCCAACACAACACCTCCATCCTCATCTGGTGGCTCACCATCTCACCCAAAGCATCCTGTCCAAAGAAACAATGATGAAGCAGCAAGAATAGCAAAGAAGACTGCACCCTCCTCAACCGCTTCTCCTGAAAGATCTCATCAGGTTGCCATACAGCATGGGAGCCAGTATTCCCACCGTCCAAAGCAACGTCGCCATCGTCACAGGTACGGTTTGGACGACTTTAACTTCTTGGCTGTTTTGGGTAAAGGTAACTTTGGTAAGGTTATGCTTGCTGAATCTGTCCATTCCAAACAGCTTTGTGCCATCAAAGTGTTGAAGAAGGACTTTATCATTACCAATGATGAGGTTGAGAGCACCAAGTCTGAGAAACGTGTTTTCATGATCGCCAACGAAGGTAAGCATCCTTTCTTGTTGAACCTACACCAATGCTTCCAAACTGAGAACCGTATTTACTTTGTGATGGAGTACATCACTGGTGGTGATTTGATGTGGCATGTTCAACAGAAGAGGTTCTCTCTAAGAAGGGCACAGTTCTACTCCGCGGAGGTACTGCTAGCTTTGAAGTTCTTGCACGAGAATGGAGTGGTTTACCGTGATTTGAAGCTGGACAATATTTTGCTGACGATAGATGGACACATCAAGCTTGGCGATTATGGTCTCTGTAAGGAAAACATGTGGCATGGTAACAAGACTTCAACGTTCTGTGGTACTCCTGAATTGATGGCACCTGAGATCTTGAAGGAGCAAGGTTACGACAAGGCTGTTGATTGGTGGGCCTTTGGTGTTTTGTTGTACCAAATGTTACTCACCAAGTCACCATTCAAAGGTGAAGATGAAGATGAAGTCTTTAATGCCATCTTGACTGATGAACCTCTATACCCAATTAACATGGCCAGAGAAGCAGTGGATATCCTACAGAGGCTATTGGCAAGAGACCCAGCACAGAGACTGGGATCAGGACCAAGAGATGCCGAGGAGATTATGGAGCATCCATACTTTGCCAACATTAACTTTGATGACATACTGAACTGCAAGGTTACCCCGCCATATATTCCAGACGTTAAGGATCCTAGGGATCCAACCTGTTTCGACGAGGAGTTCACCTCTCAGGCTGCCAAGTTGACACCTGTTAACTCGTTGCTATCGCCAAATATGCAAGAGATGTTCCGTGGATTCACCTACGTCAACGATGAGAATGCTATTTAAAAAAAGGGTGCCACTTCTGATGATTGTTCATGTCTTACTTTTTTCTTGTTTATTATTTTCAAACCTGCCTTCCCCCCACCCCCCTTTTTCTCTCTCTCTCTCTCTCTTTCTCCTGTTTTTTTCCCCCTTGTTTCTCCTTTACATCATCTTTCTTTTTCTTCCTATATGTACATGCGTTATAAATGTATAAGCTTTTAATCTCTAGTCTTCTTTTCTGTTTTAACGAGAGTAATCTCTGTTTGGTCTGTTCTCCCCCCACATGGTTGACGAACGACCGAAATTGAGGTGGGTTCTCTGCATCCTTTGAGAGACGCGCCGCTTGCGTCCGTGGGAGGAAGGCTGTTTTGCTCGCAGCACCTTGGCCCACACACACACACTCACGAGAACACTTAAAAAGATGCATTCAATCGTGGGCACTTTACCCAACAACCAACACCTTGAAAGAGTGGATGTTGCGGGACAATCATTGGCGATAAGATAAACAATAGCGGCGCCTTTTGTTGACATCAAGGGATATAGAGATACCATGACAGAACAAACCTCAATCAAATCATTGGAGGAGCTCCAAAAGTTTGACCTTTATGGCAAGATCAAATCCACTTTTGGATCTGCACTGGCAAGTGGAGAACTGGTTTATTCCAAAGCTCAATCTGAGATCCACAAGGATGAGAGATCCGGTATGACGTACGAGTTGAAGATAGTGGAAGGATTATCAAAGAGACCGTTAAACAGACCAACGGAGCCTGGGTCGAACGATAAGGTTACCAGTGAGAAGATCGATTTGGTTCAGTCTAAAAACCCATTCTTGAAACCAGAGCCTGAACTCACCATCGTTGATGATCTGTTGAACGATTATCGGTTGATTCTTAACAAGTTCCCCAATACGGAGGATCATTTCTTGCTGGTCACCAAGGAATTCGTCAGACAGGATACCTTGCTTAAACCTATCGAACTACAGATCATACAGACGATACTTGACAACATCAATGGATCTTCGATGAACCAATGCGAATTTTTTGCGTTTCAGAATTCTGGTCCTGAGTCTGGATACTCCCAGTTTCATAAGCATATTCAGTTCATGAAGCTACCGGCTGATTTTAAGGCGTTTCCGGATGGGTTGGTTTCAAACACGGATTTTTACATTCCAACGGATGTACCAAATTCAAGACAACCAATGGTTAACACCAAGCTTAAGTTTAAACATAGCATCTTGAAAGCGCCATCACCGTTAAAGTTGAATGGAACAACGGAGGAAATCAACGGTGAAGAGCTGGATCAGAACGAGCAGGATTTGGCAATGCTTTACATGTATTTGATTCGTCGAAATCTCAATGTTTTTAAAGAGTTTGAGTTACCGCTTGATTCCATCTCGTTCAATTTTTTGATGACTCAAAGTTGGATGATGATCATTCCTAGAAGAAGAGCATCTTATGATGGGATTTGGCAAAATTCGTTGGGGTTCATGGGGTTGTTCAATGCTAAGAATGAGGAGACGAAGCAAAAGATCTTGGAGTTGGGATTTGATACCATTTTGAAAGAGTGTGGGTTTGAGATGGAAGAAGAAGAGGAGAAGATTGCTTATAATGAGTATGGTTATTAGGGTGGCTTGTTTTTGCTTAGGTGATTAGAGTGTAATAAGTTTTAAGTCTTTTGATATATATATATATATATATTTTTGAAAGAATGTAAAAATGATTTAGTGTTTTTTGTATTTCTTTCTCTACTCCAGAAGGAAATCAGAGAGTGAGGTTTTGTATGTGTGTATGTGGGTAGCGGGTAAGTTAAAGAAACCTTTATAAAACAAGAGAAGAGTTAGGGTTCATGAAAAGAGGTGGGAATTGGAATAAAATGACAGATTTGGCATAGAAGGAACACACAAGAGATCTTATTTTTCCAAGACAAACTTTGAGTTGTTCAATGCTTCCTTTTCAGCGGCTTCTGCTTCTGCTTCCAACAAGTATGGGCTCAAGTATAGGATATCCTCTTCTGGTTTCAAAGCCTTTGAATCTGGTAGGATGGATTGAGACAAGGTCAATTGATGAGCAGTCAAGATTCTGTAGTTTCTTGAGTAGATTTCATCTTTTGGTAGTCTGCTGATGGCTTTTTGCATGTTTGGGTTCTCTTCCGCTAGTAGATCCTCCAGTCTGTAATAGTTTGATGATTTGGTGATGGGAAATGTTAGTATTATGAAGAATGGTTGGATTCGTCTTTGATTGATATTCAAAAAGATCAATGGCTTGGGAAAAGAGCACCATCAGATATCACACATCCATAGTTCACTGAATGTTGTTGCAATCTGGCCCATACTGTGAAAGTGAATTTTATCGGATAGGGAGGGTGATTTGCATCCTTTACAAGATGCCCTGATCCTTCTTTATTTCAAATGGAAACATACCTCAAACCGATCTGTCTGTAGCCACTAGCCTTGATGAACAAGGCTGAAGCTGGAGCAAACACCTTTCTCAAACCTGGATTCTCCAAGATGTAGTTGACACTTTTCATAACACTGGTTAAGGTACTCATTTTTGACGTGCGAATTATTGTTAGGATGTGAAGGTGTTCTCTAGTCAGTTCGATGGTGGTGGTATTAGTATTAGTGACGTATATAATGAGAAACCAGCATTGATAAAAATCAACAATCAGTGTTCTGGTGATTGGTGTGTGTGTGTGTCTAACCAACTAGTAATGGCTGTTGTTGGCTCTCTCTCATTTGGTTACAAATAAGGAGAAAAAAAATGTGTGGTTGGTGTTCTTGATGGCACATAAACCATCTATGGCAGACAACTCTCTCTTCTTTTCTTTTTGGCATTGCAAAAACTTTTGTTCTGATTGGCTGGAGAGAAAGTGAGGAGTAGTAGTAGTAGTAGTAATATATGTATATGGTCACGTGTATTGCATCATGTGCTTTTAAGAGAAGTGTGAGACATTCATTGTCTCTATTTCTTTCTATCTCTATGGCTTTTAACAGCAACAAATGTAGTCTCCCCATTCATCCATCCATCCATCCATTCATTACGTGGGAGATCAACAACAACTTGGAATAGAATGTCCTCTGTGGAACTCTTGTTTCTCCCCATCTCCAATTTTACACCGATCGAATCAGAACTGATTTCGATCATCAACAGAGGTTACAACAAGCCTAGGTATAGGTATGGACTCATCCATACTCCAAGGGTGAAACATTCTCTGGTGAAAGATCTGGGAATATCAGATCCCAACAATTCATACTTGGGCCTATGCATTGCTCCTCCTCCTCCTCCGTTGTTAGCAACCTCTGAAAATGCCAATTTTTGCTCCGATGATGATGCATCCACGTTTACTGATAAACTGATCAAGCGTTATCCAATCGATAGCATATCCTTTCAAGATGTTGCATGTTCATACAACCAAGAGAGATTGAAAGAGCTTATTGATGATGACGAAAATGATGGGTTTGAATTCAGAGTGCTTGGAACAATTGGAATCAAGAGGTTTGCAATTGATCCAACTTTGGGAGGAGGAGGTGAGAATGAATTAGAGATTACTGCATTTACTTCTTTTTATCCAAAGGTTTCAAAGTTGTTGATATACACCACCGAAAAGTTTTGCAAGCTGAATTTGAAGGTGGATAGATTATGGGTTGATGCCATCAAGGAACATCAGTTGAATGATTACTATGAGAGTCTTGGTTACACTTTTGTCAAGGAGATGGTGGTAAAAGTTGATCCTATTACCAACATGGTTATTGGAAGTGAGGCACTAGAGGAAGGAGTGAAGGCAAGAGAAGATTTCATATTGACTCTGATGAAGAAAGATCTTTAGTTGTTGTACAAAATAGAATGTAGAATAGAAACAATCAATCAAATCAAGCAGAATGAACAGCGCCGCACAGTAATTTATAGTATGGAAACTTTTCAACCGCGCAGATGCTCTCACTCACTCTGACCGTCCGTCCACTTGTGTCTATCCAACGACAAAAAAAAAACTGTCATCTTTCACACTTATCAATGACTAAACACCACCATCATTGATCCCCTCCCCATTAATAGTTTCTCATCCTTCAATCCCTTCTATATGAAACTATATGGAAATTGTCTAAACAGCACTAACGTAAGACAATTCATCAGAAGTTACGCATCACAGAAACAACTACAAACAACAACTACAACCACCCTCCACCACCGCCAGAAGAGATCATCAAAGAGAGGTTTATCACAACGACCAAAAATGTCAGCCTCAGAATTCAACAGGGATACCCTAGATTCAGTCCTAAAGAGAAGATTCTTCTTTGCTCCATCCTTTGAAATTTATGGTGGTGTTTCCGGTCTATACGACTATGGTCCACCCGGTTGTGCTTTACAGGCCAACATTGTCGACACCTGGAGAAAACATTTCATCCTTGAAGAAGACATGTTGGAGGTTGATTGTACCATGTTGACCCCACATGAAGTTCTAAAGACTTCTGGTCACGTCGACAAGTTTGCCGATTGGATGTGCCGTGATTTGAAAACAGGTGAGATTTTCAGGGCTGATCATTTGATCGAGGAAGTTTTGGAGGCAAGGTTGAAAGGTGACAAGGAGGCAAGGGGTGAAAAGATCAATGAGGTTGAAGAGGACGATCAAAAGAAGAAGAGAAAGAAGAAGGTTAAAGAGATCAAAGCCGTCAAGTTGGACGATGACGTTGTTGCCGAGTATCAAACCATCCTTGCCAAGATTGATGGCTTTTCAGGTGCTGAAATGGGTGAGATTATGGTCAAGTATAAGATTGGCAATCCTGCAACTGGAGAGATGTTGGAATTACCAAGGGAATTCAACTTGATGTTTGAAACTGCCATTGGTCCATCCGGTCAGTTGAAAGGTTATCTAAGACCAGAAACTGCCCAAGGTCAATTCCTCAATTTTTCAAAATTGTTGGATTGTAACAATGAAAAGATGCCATTTGCTTCTGCTTCGATCGGTAAATCCTTTAGAAACGAGATTTCTCCAAGATCGGGCTTGTTGAGAGTTAGAGAATTCTTGATGGCTGAGATTGAACATTTCGTCGATCCTTTGGATAAAGCCCATGCTGGTTTCAACAGTATCAAGGATCTCAAGTTGTCCTTCCTGCCAAAGGAAGTTCAACAGGCCGGCCGTACCGAGGTTATCGAAACTACCGTTGGTGAGGCCGTTGGATCAGGTATGGTTGATAACCAAACTTTGGGTTATTTCATTGCTAGGATATACCTATTCCTGATCAAGATTGGTGTCGATCCATCAAAGTTGAGATTCAGACAGCACATGGCAAACGAGATGGCCCATTATGCCCAGGACTGTTGGGATGCCGAGTTGAAGACCTCTTATGGCTGGATCGAATGTGTTGGTTGTGCCGATAGATCAGCCTATGATTTGACCGTTCATGCTGCTAGAACCAAGGAGAAGCTATGCGTTAGAGAGGCATTGGCAGAACCTAAGATTGTCGAGAGGTTTGAATGTGAGATTGACAAGAAGAAGTTTGGTCCAAAGTTTAGAAAGGATGCTCCAAAGGTTGAACAGTGGCTTACAAGTAGAACCGAATGTGAGTTGGAAGATTTGGCAAAGGAGTTGGAATCCAAGTTGAAGATCACCGTGAAGATTCCAGAAACCACCGTTGAAGAGGTTGAGATTCCTGCTGAACTCTTGACCATTGAAAAGAAGACCAGAACAGAGTTTGTTAGAGAGTACACTCCAAACGTTATTGAACCTTCCTTTGGTATTGGCCGTATCATCTATTCCATCTTTGAACACTCCTTCTGGACGAGACCAGAAGACTCAAACAGATGTGTCTTGTCGTTGCCACCATTGGTTGCTCCTACAAAGGTGCTGTTGGTTCCTCTATCCAACAATGACACTCTACAGCCTGTCTTGAAGCACGTCAAGGATAGATTGAAAAGTTACACCATTCCATTCAAGGTTGATGACTCCTCGGCTTCAATTGGTAAAAGATACGCACGTAACGATGAAGTTGGTACTCCGTTTGGTATTACCATTGATTTCGAATCTGTTGAGGATAACTCTGTCACTTTGAGAGAGAGAGATTCCACCAAGCAGGTTAGAGGTTCCATCGAGGATGTTGTCGAGGCAATCTTGAACATCACCTACAAGGGCTTCACATGGGAGGAAGGTGTCAAGAACTTGAAGCCATTCGAGAGCAAGAACGAGGAGGAAGGAGAGGAGGAATAAAGAATACCTTAAAAAAATGATGAATTGGTTCTTTAGCATGGAAATGCTTTTTGATTTTTCCCCGTGTAAAAGTGCTGTGCTATTAACACCCAAACGGATTTGTCTTTTGTTCTTAATTGGAATTGTCTGTCTAATATATATATATATGGACCGAATGTACTCCAAGTGGTGGTTGATTTGTAGTGTAGTTCGTTAAAGTTTCATGCTAGAGATCTGGATCTTTGCACGTGCCGGAGAATTGGCAGACGGCATGGCATGAGGTGTTGAAGTGCGTCTGTGTTGTGAGACTGAGGGAGAAGGAGAAGGAGAAAAGAGGTTGTCTCTTAAACAGAACATCCATCCATCTTGTTTGTCCTTGTTCTCAGCTCTCTCTGTCTTGTTCACTCCTTTTCTCCTTTTCATATACCCAGCACTTTCACATATCAGCATTGGATTGACCGATTGATTGTTGAGATTAACAAAACGTTCGTCTAGTCATCGCTTAGCCATACATACCTTCACCAAATCCTTCAACGTCTACTACACGTCGATTGCAGATCAACAAAAAGGACTCTCTTGTTGCACAAACAAATCCACTCGTTTTTTTTCCTTCCATAATATCTTTACAATACACCTACAACTAGATAGTATCCAAATTGAATACGCAACTTGTATTGCTTCACCAATTTTGACCAACTGTTCTTCCAGTCAGACAGACACATTGCAAATAATGTCAACAGAAACCCCCGATGGCCTCAACCCATCAGATTCGTCCAGCTCCATAGGACTAGGCACAAATGCCAACCTGCCCCGTTTCCGAGGAATTCCAAACTTGAACGCTCTGACATCTGACGATCTAGGTTCGGATCCTAACATTGCCTTTCTCGATACAAAAGAATCCAAGTTGAAGAAGGACATTGACTGGGACTCGTCCGACGAAGGCACAGAAGAAGGCGAAGATGATAGCAGCGACATTGCCAACACTTCTACCGCTACAGATACTGCCACAGCAACAAAAGAGCATCTGGTGTACACCACTTTAAACGAACACAACTCTGAAAGGCCAAGCAGCTATATCACACTTGGAGAGAAAACAATAGAAAGCAGTACCCAACAATTGAATGATAAACAATTGAATGATAAACAAGAGGTTGAAGCCGAGACTGAAACTGCACCGGACTTAGCTGTTCAGGAGCACATTCCAACGTCTACTGTGCCCGTTCTTGAAACTCGTGTACTACACCCATCACTAGTATCAACTCAAAAGACAACTGATCTGAAGTTGGACAGTCCAGACACCACAGAGAACAAGACTTTGGACCCACTCTCCTTCTCTCAACAGGAATCTACTACAAACGACGCATTGAAAAGGGTTGGTGACATCTTGAACAATAACTCTTTGAATGATTCTGATGATGATTTTGACTTTACAAGGAAGACAACACAACACTCAAAGACGTTGAGTGCAGACCTGGATGCATCTCAAATGGGCGAGTACGTAGGCATGAACAACAACTTGAAGATAAAGTACAAGACGCTGGATCAGGTACCTTCCCTTGTGTTACCACGTCGCAGCCTCGCCAGAAAGACAAGCAACATTTCAGATATTTCGAGAGGATCAGAAAATCTCGAGTTTCCAACACCAGATGGCGTTTCTAAGGAGAGCAGCAACCAAACGCAACAAAAGACCGCCTCCACAGGACCAGGAGCAGGAACAGGGGCAGGATCAGGAGCAGGAACAAGAGCAAGGTCATCATCTTCATTGGGCAATACTTTGCAGCCAGCTTCGCCATCTCTCGCTTCTGCTTCTGTATCTACTCCACCGGTAGACCTATCATCAAAGCCTCTGCCTCCAATTAGACCATCGTCAGAGGAACAGTCGAGCGCTGCCCACATAACATCATCACATGCTCTTGGACTTCCTCCAACTCCAAGTACCACGGAATCCTCATTATCCCATGACCAGTCACAAGGAACTCTTCGAACATCGTTAAAGTCGGCATACTCTGCCAATGAGCGCACCGTACATGAGATCATCGAAGGGTACAATGGCTCACTGTCATCGGCTCAGCAGGTTGAAAGTACGGTGCCAGACACCATTTCTGAAACTATTGTTGAGAACTACGAAGAGGAAAATGATGGGCCAAGTAAACATCCACCGGTTACTCCACTCCTCCAACAAAATGCAAACCTGATCCATAACAACAGTACTGGTACCAGCAACACACATTCTCGCACATCGACTCCAAAATCATCACCTTACGTCTCGAAATTTGAAGCCAATGGCACTCCAAGTTCTAGCAGCCGAACACCATCCGGTACTAGGATAGTGAGCAATGGATCAGCCACGCCATCGACAGAGCTTAAGAGAAGCAAGACCAAGAAGGTATTAGGTGGGTTTTCAACATTTGTATCCAACCTAAAGACTCCATCTTCTCGTTCTGTGTCCCGTGCGAAAGAAATCTCAAGTCCGTATGATGTGGTTCATAGAAGACACACCGAGTTTGACTCAAAGAGGAAAGTTTATTTGGACATGCCACCGGAGTGGGAACAAGAGTTGAGAATGCAAGGTGTCACAGACGAGGATCAGAAGAAGAATCCGGAACAGGCCAACCAGGTGATTAACTTCTACAAGATGAACTACCATCCCGAAGATGAGAACAAGTTCATGCAGGTTCACAGCCGCAAATCCAGCGTTGACAATAACAGTTCGCTAAGCGATAACGAATACAAGACCCCTAACGTTACCGGAGGATCTCAGTTTGACCAACATGTTGTCAGTGGTACGCCTTCGAGTCTTGCAAGCTCTACAAGCACACGTACTCCGCTGATGAACGGTTACGATGGATTTGCCAGTCTAGAACCGGATGTTGAAAAATTGCCTGTTGATGCATCATGTGCTCAAATTACGCATTCACAAGAGCAACTACGACCACCACCACCACAACAGCAACAACAACAGCAACAACAACCACAACAACAAAAGCAAAAACAGAGCGATAAGGAGTTCATCCCAAAGAGACATGCTCCTCCTCCACCTCCACCTACACTAGCACCTTCGTCATCCGTAAACACGCCTGCATCTTCCAACAACTCAACCGGAAGAGCATTCAACCGGACATCATCATCATCATCAGCTCCTTCCAATTCTCCAAAGCAATTGCAATCCAGTCCCTCGCCTGTCTCGTTTATTGGAAGCATATCACGTCGTTTGGGAAATAAGGGAAGCAGCAACAAGCCTAACACTCGTTCAGATGGCCCCGTTATTGTTCACACTGCTCTTGGTGTCACTGATGGCAGTGTCAGGATGATATCGTCACCAAAGCAGAGTAAGATCCCTGAGAGTTCAGACAAGTTGCTCAAAATGGCAGGATTTATAGACGTTCAGCAACAGAAGGAGATGAACGATCGTATTGAAAATGCATCGCCAATATTGAACTCAAGTCAGATCTTGAAAGACGTGGGACTTCCAACAAGGCCAGCTCCACCACCACCAACATCATCTGTACAACAGCATAGTTTCAACTCAATCAGATCAGAGCCACCATTTACACAGCAGCAGCTTGCCGATAAACCACTTCCATTCGGTTCTGCACAACTTCCTCTGCATCCACAATCTCCACCTCCACCTAAACCTTTGGCAAAGGACAACGCGTTAGACGAAGCAATCCAGCCGAACAAAAGCAATGAATCCACTGCTCCTACACCTACAACGGTACCACCCATCCCAACAGGAAAGAAGTCGAAACAGCCGTTGACAGAGGCCGAGCAGGAGAGAAGGCGCGAGCTAAGAAGGGCCAAGGAAAAGAGGAACATGAAGAGATTACTCGAGATATGCTCCACCGAAGATCCTACTGCAAAGTACCACAACTTGACGAAGATTGGCCAAGGTGCCTCTGGTGGAGTCTATACCGCTTATGAAGATGGTACGAACTTGTGCATTGCCATCAAACAGATGGAACTTGAAAGACAGCCAAAGAAGGAACTCATCATCAACGAGATCTTGGTGATGAAGGGATCCCAGCATAAGAACATTGTTAACTTCATCGAGGCCTATTTGTTAAAGAAAGACCTCTGGGTTGTCATGGAGTACATGGAAGGAGGCTCATTGACCGACATCGTCACGCATAGCGTCATGTCGGAGAGACAGATGGGTGCCGTTTGCAGGGAGACACTACAGGGATTAAAGTTTTTACACTCCCAAGGGATAATCCATAGGGACATCAAGTCGGACAATATCTTACTCTCTTTGGAGGGAGACATCAAGCTGACCGACTTTGGCTTCTGTGCGCAGATCACAGACTATTCAGCGAAGAGAAACACGATGGTTGGAACGCCGTACTGGATGGCTCCCGAAGTGGTCACGAAGAAAGAGTATGGACCAAAAGTGGATATTTGGTCCTTGGGTATCATGACGATCGAGATGATCGAAGGTGAGCCTCCGTATTTGAACGAGACACCATTGAGGGCCTTGTTCTTGATTACGACTAACGGAAAGCCAAAGTTGAACGATATCGATTCGTTGTCTAAGAACCTGCAGAATTTCTTGGATTACTGTCTAGAGGTTGATTCGGAGAAAAGATTGAACTCTACACAGCTGTTAGAGGTGCCTTTTATACAGAATGCAGATGATAACAGTTCGTTGGCTCCGTTGGTTAAAATGGCAAGACTACAGAAGCTTGCTGAAAGATCAGAGGAGGACAATGAGGACTGATTGTTGCATTTCACTTTTAAGTGTCACCCTGTCAAAAATTTGTGTTTTCCTTTTGAATTTCTTCATATTGTTTTTTTTGTTTGATTGAGCGCTCTTGTTTTTTTAAGTTTGCTAAGCTTTCATATTCGCACGGCACATGCGCCCTTTTGGATTGTCTGTTTCTCTTTCGATTACTTCACCTTTTTTCTGTTTTATTTCTGTTTTATTTTTGTTTTCTATTTTTTCTTATTCCTCTTTCAATTCAGTTCCGTTAATTTGAAAATCAATTTCAAACTATTCTCTTTTTAATGGTTGAATGTCATGGTAGCTTCCAAGTGAGCTTGTCTCACGCAATTTAAGGCAATAGACAACATGTCACCAATCTATTTCAATGATACAAGTTGCAAAAACGTCAGAAAGCGCTACTATATCAATGAATATAAAATATACAAAGGATGGGTAAATAAAGTTTGGAGACTGTTGCCTCCACTGTACACACCATAGGAGGGTTTTTCTAGTATACAAAAAAGCTAGAGGGTCGACAAGGGGGGCGGGGGGAATACATAGAATGATCGCAATGGAAATAAAAAAGGAATCCAAAATTTGAAAGAAAAACACGTATAATACATCTGCTGAATATCATCTCATACATCACTCGTCATCGTCATCATCGCCTTGCTCTCCACTATCCTCGCCATCATCATCTTCATCATCGTCATCAATCAGACGATTATCATCAACAACTACATACTTCGACTGCACGAAGAATAGCTTGACCGCATTCCTACCCTTGTTTTCAAACTGGTAAAAATTCCCCATAGGCAGCTCAAAGGAGCATCCTCGCTTAACGACAAATCTGTTATGGGATAGTGTCACTTCCAAGACACCCTGTATAACGTAGAAGACAAAATAGGTATCATCGTTCGACTTCATGGCCTTGTGTGAGCCAACAGGAATTTCCAACAATCCTCCACCGCTAAACTCGGAATCCTGATCGAACAAAGTGCTGATCTTGAAGTACTCCTCATGGTTTTTCACAACCATCACACTCTTGGATTGCATTGGTGCCCAAGCCACCGTTCTTTCTATCTGAGTTTCCGACTGTGGTCCTTCAAAGACAGGCACTGTGAGTGATTTTGAAGATATCCATTTTGATTCAGGGAGTAACTTTAGCACTTCTTCCTCTTGATCTTCCTCCGTTTCTTCTCTTATTGTTTCATATTGGGGCTGCTTTGTAACTGAAGCCAGGGGTTTGCTTGCTTTGACCACCTTATGTGGTTCTTCGGCTTGTGGCGTCATGGACTTTCTCTTTCTTGTCGGTGCTGGTGCTGGTGCTGGTTTGACTTTTACTGGTGCAGGTATTGACATAGGTGTTGGATTTCGTGATAACCTACGGGACGACGATGATGGTGGTGGCATGTGTGTGGAATGGGAGGTATAGTCTTCCTCCGTCGGATCCGGTATATGAATTACATCCTTAACATTTTTGACGAGTGTCCCATTCTCGGATGTGGTCTCATAGACAACCTTTTCACTTCTCCACCAGGCAACTGGAGCAATCTTGGTTCTTCCCGATCTTCTGAGGCCGCCTGTTAATTGTGGAGTGAGTACTAGGTCAGTCTTGACAGGAGCCGGTTTGCTGTTTGCTTTCGGCTTTATCACTGTTTTGATCTCAGCATCAGACTCATCATCGACATTAACAACTGGGTTAATAACCTCATCTTCCAAGGACGACTCGACAGACCTATCTGGAATTGCAGCAGAAATGTCGTGGTTGCGCTGTTTATCCTTATTATCATTATCATCTTCTCTGATATCGTTGTTCACCTCAATGACATCCCTTGAACCATCGCTGTCACCGTCACTATCAACCTCTGGAACTCTGAAAGTTTTCTTCTTTCCATTCTTGTTGAGTGCTATGCTTTTTGTCAGTGAAGCCGATCTTTGCTGTCCCGTTGTATGCCTGTTAAAAGTTGGAGAGGTTGGTGATAAGGATTCGAGGTCTGTTTCGATCAACGTGGACTTCTGAAGGGTTTTCTTTATCGGAGAAGGCCTCAAACCTTCACCGTTTGTTGGAGTTTTTGCTTTATTTATAGAGCTTCTTGAGCTGGGGGAGCCACTCAGTGACACTCTTCTTGATAGGAATGTCTTTATAGGAGACATCTTTGCTGAATTGATAACCTCATCTGCATCGCTTGAATCGTCCGTTAGGTTGTGATCGATGGGACTGCTAATAACCGAAGGTTCGGCATGCTTCTTCGAGGAAGAACTGTTTTCATCTCTACTTTCTCTCTCTCTTTCTTTCTCCTTCATTATTTCAAACCTATGTGATAGTCTTTTGTTTGGTGTTCTGTTGACTAGTTTCCCATTGGGAGACTCGTACTCTTCATCAGAGAGAAAGAAATCGTTCAAGTCTTCCAGTCCATCTGCATTTTTCTTTGGTGTTTTGGTCAAATGGAAACCTGTTTTTCTACCAACTTTTCCAGGGGGCTCAAAAACACCACTCTTTCTATAGCTCATTGCTCAACCGATTAGAGGAATATGATGAATTTGGTCGATATTAAAAAGGCAGAAAATGCGCGTCTTGGAGGGTATAGTGTGTGGTATGTTTTGGTTGAACGAGAACCTTGCACAATTGAGTTTGTACACACTACTGAAGGACTATCAAAGTGACTATTATTGATGGCGACTAGTGTAAGATTCTTCGATGACTATTCAAAGTGTTCTTACCGATCGATTGAAGTATGTTGTTTATTTACGTTTGGAAGAGGATAAGTATAGGCAAGAAACACACTTTTTTTGAAACTGTACACACACAACTGACTATTTGAAGAGGAGCGATGGAGTTGCAGACGACTAAAAAGTGTGTTTATGTCATTCGTTAGGTAATTCAAATATAACGCTTTTGCTAAGCGTCGATCGACGTACAGTTGTGTAATGCTTTCTTTGCGACTATACACAGGGGATGATGGACTACAACCAAAGTTCATGATTCTCTTCAAAAATAAAACGATTAATGTACACTGAAAGGGAATTGAGAACATATATCACACAGAAACAAAGAAGAAACAAAAACCAACTGGCTGAAGTATTACTATTATCATCGATCTGGGTATGTGATGTTCAGGACAATGTTTTGTATGCGAGTGGACTGTATGGAACTATTTTTCAGCCTGGTTGGCGAGGGTTGTCACCTCACTTGTCTCACCATCATGATAGGCAATCATCTTGACTTTGAAATCGGCACATGCAATACCAAAAGTCTTCAAAATCAACGCTTGTCTAACATCCAAAGTTTCACCCTTTTCACACACCTTGTATGGTTCTGTTAGTGTGATTTTACCGTGAACGATTTTGGTTGGAAGTTTGAGCTTTGTTCTTAGGACTGGTTCCATGGAGTGGGACATTGGAATATCTTCCTCTATGGATATTTCGCCACCTCTTGAATATAGTATACCCTCTGATAGAGTCAAGGAGATTGGAGCCTTTGAGTTCGCTCTTGCAAAGTCAGACTTGACGTATGCGGTGAAGTAGGCAGAGACGGTCTCTGGAGTTTCGTTTGTGAAGAGTAGACCAATGACACCTTCTGCGCTATCTGCCAACTTGTGTAAGTTGTCCTTGTATTCTTCTGCTGGTGTTTCTCCAAGCGCCTTTTCTAAAACTTTTCTCTTACCCATTATGAGCTTGGATCCAACCCAGTCCTGTCTGATGTCTTGCAACACCGGGGTTCTGACGTCGTCTAGACCCAAAACCCATGTGTATCTGTGGCTGTCCAAGGATTCTCTAACTTCATCAAAAATTCTTGTCTTGTTCTCTTTACCCTTCTTATCTGTTTGGGCTAACGTCACTAGCTTGGATCTCTTTGATCTTGGCATGTTGTTGTTGTCTGTGGTTATGTGTTGGTGTTGCTGGTTGTGGATTAAGAGCTTAGAAATTCAGCGGTAGAGTGGAGCAATTCGAGTAGGGGTTCACAATTAGAGGTAGTGTTCTTTATCTGTTGCTTGAAAATGAGATGGAAGCGTAGTAGTTGATATCGTGTAGTAGAGTCAAGTGTACAATCAATCGAGGAGAAATAAAACGTTTAAAATTTTTCAAATTTCAAAAACTTCAAAAAATTCAAAAAAAAAAGCGAATAAATTTGGGACCCTGTACAAGCGGGAAATATGTTGTCTAATTCCTAATTCTACAGGTGGATCAGAAGAGGCACTTGATCGTTGAGGTTCGCCATCGGTATGGGGAAGGGCAATGAGATATTTGTTACTGGTCTTTTTCCTTTTCTTCATCGTCATCATCACCACCATCATCACTGTCAAGAGCAGTATTTACACAACACAACATAACACAACACCTGAATCGGAATTATAAACTGTCACCACTAACCGTTGTAAAGACGAAATCAATAAAGCTTGCATCACTGGAGACTTAGACTTTGCGCCTGACTTGAAGAACAATCATTGTCTCGACTATCAGATCATTGAATCGAACCAATCCCTTTATTGTACAGGTGACGCTCCACTCTTCCAGTTTCTCATTCTCAGCATTTACATACATAGACACACACTAGAATGGCAAGGAGAAAGTCGAACACTTCCGCAAAGGTCAAACCGAATCTTGCAACGATCACAAGGCGGACAAGAAGCAGCAGCACAAGAACCTCCGATGGCCTGAACAATGCAGAGGATCGACATCAGGTTGAATTGGACATTCAAATGCAGGACGATATAGGTGCAAGCTATGAAGACTACAGTGACAACGACGATGAAGAAGAGGACGATGATCACGAAGCACTTAACCGTCTGGCTAGAAACTACAGAAGGTTTTCTGAATCGCAGGGCAGACTAGACAACGATGACGACGATGAACACAACAACGACATTGACAACCACGAAGAACACACATCAAACTGCAACAACAGCAACAACAGCAACAACAGCAACAACAACAGCAACAACAACAGCAACAACAACAGCAACAACAACAGCAACAACAACAGCAACAACAACAGCAACAACAATAGCAACAGTTTTTCCGCCCTTAATGATGATGATGACGACGACAACGATTTTGAAGAGGACGAATTGATGAGATCTCTCCATGGCTTACCGAGGGGCAGACAGGGCGATGGGAGGGGAACATCTACTCTAGAATCCACTCTATCGGCCACACTAGGAATTCCAAGTCGTCGTAACAATGGCGAGGAAGCAGAGGAAGAAGATGAAGAAGAAGACGAAGAAGCTCACGAAGAAGATGAAGAAGAAGATCATAATGATCATGATGAGGAAGAAGAGGAGGAGGTAAATGTGGAAAACACCGACAATACCGGTCTACGTATAAGTGGCAGAGGCGGAGGCGGAGGTAATACTGGTGACCAGCTGCGAAGTGAACTGGGAGCATTCAGAAGTGCCCTGGGCAGGATGTTCCCCGGTGCTGGGTTTGGCGATGTCTTTGGTGGATTCTCGCGAATCTCAAACTTGATCGATGCATTGGATACCCATGAGGATCCATTCATGATTCTAGAAACGCTCAATGAACTCTCTGAGAGGCTGTTGATGATGAATGCAATGGTCGCTGAGCGTAACTTGCCTTCGTACAAACTATCCAAAGCTGTCGTGTCGATCATTCAAAACCCATTCTATCAGGAGGATCTCGAACTTCAGTTGGTTGCTTGTCGATGCTTATACAACCTACTAGAGGTGAGTCCTGACAATGCCCATGATATGGTTTCCGTTGGTGCAATTGAGGCATTACAATCTAAGCTTTTGGAGATCAGTTTCATTGATTTGGCGGAACAAGCCTTGCAGACGTTGGAAATGATATCAAGGGAATGCGGCAGGGACATTTTACTCAAAGGTGCATTACCATCCTGTTTGATGTATCTGGATTTTTTTACCATTCATGCGCAGAGAAAAGCAATCAAAATTGCCGCAAACGCATGCAAGAATATCCCAAGAAGTCGAGCAGACACTTTGGAAGAGGTGTTACCTATAATAGAAAGGGTGGCAGTGGAATATTCTGATCCAAACGTTGTTGAAAGTGCATGGTTAGCAATTTCGCGGATTATCAAAAGCTTTGAAAGAGACCCAACGTTACTTGAAAAGTTGATCAGCAAGAACATGTTGAAGAGGTTATGCTTCTTGCTACCAACATGCTTAGGAAGAGGAAAACGCTCAAGCAGCGTGATCAACTTTGGATCTTGTCTCAATCTCTTACAGTCTTTATCAATACTTGCCAATACTTCGCCAGAACTATCCATCGTGCTGCTCAAAGAATGTGACATAGGAAAAACAATCGCATCATCTCTAGCTGGTTATGAGAAAACGGACGCTGATTTGTCGCCGTCACAAGGATCCACAGAGTTTGCCGATATTACTCAACAGCAAGACAAAAACGTTGTCTCTATAGATGCTTTGATGGCAACTCCAAAAGACCTCCTTGTATCAATCCTCAAACTGGTTGCTTCTTTGCTCCCGTTTGCTGTCATCTCCGATGAACCAAACCTCGTCACCGATATAGGAAACCTTCAAGGATTGAACAACAATTCGGATAGAAAAACTATAAATAAGAAACGGATTCATCTTTACAACAGTGATGGGGCCAACCTCAAACATTTCGAACTCTTTTTGAAGGAGACTTTTCCTACCTTGCTGAACATATATTCTTCAACTGTGGATTACAATATTAGAAGACTCGTCTTGATCTGTGTTTTACGTACTGTTACAGGATTACAGAAGGAGCAACTATCCGCAATTGTCTATGACTCTTCAATCACATCCTTGTTGGCCTCCATCATTATTCAAGGCAAGCATCTATTAAGCAGATCACACGAATCAAATGGTCCACTGGAAGAGATGAAACCGTACGTTTTAATCTATGGAGCCCTATTGATTACCCACTTGCTGGCATCCAAAGCACCGGAAGTATTCCTGTCTGATTTTGAAAGGGAAGGTTTGTTCTCCCACACTGGCCAGCTCACGCAATCGCTTCAGTCGGATGACAGATACCTAAAGGAAAGAGAAAAGCATGAAAATCAACAAGCTGAAGACATGGTACGTCCCTCATTATCACAAAGATCCCAGCCGGATGAAACTATGGAAGGTGCCAACGATGAGGAAGAAGTGGAAGAAGAAGAACATGACAACGATGACGACGACAGTGACGAGTCGGAAAGCGTTTATGACACAAGTGATGACGAATATGCTGCCATGTCTGGAGCCGCCTCACAGCCCAAGATGCTGCATGATTATACCCTAGACAGTGATGGTGCTCTTTCCATCTCGATTGGAGTTACATTGCTGGCTCTTGCAAACCTCTGTGCTGAGATTGAGCTCGACTGCACAGCGCTAAAGGCTTCCTCTCAAACATCAAAGTCGAGGCATTTGAAGACCGTTGATGAAGTCAAGATTTTGCTTGACAATTCGAGAGATGTTGAATACTCTTACGAACAGTGGTGCACCGTGTGGGAGAAACTTGCACGTGTGTTGGGATCTTCCGATGTTGAACAAGGTACCATATCTAGTTTTGAGCTGGTGTCTTTTGGCGTGATTTCAACATTACTATCGGTGTTTGAATCGAACGTTGCTACTGAAGGATCACGCTGTGCCAAAGCGTTCCAGGCTACTTTCTGTTCAGTTTTGAATCCATTTGGCACAGGGGAAAACTTGCCATTGGTGTTAATCGTGAAAAAGCTGGAGGAGGCATTGAGTCGAACCGAGTCGTTTGATATAATCAATTCCGGAGCATACTCAAACTTCTCACTGCCTAATTCTAGAGCTTCAACGATGGCCAAGCAGCTGAAACTAAAACTCATTTGCGATGATCTCGAACAAGGAGAACCTTCAAAGCAGATAATGTTGATGGTTCATGCGATAGCAACATTTAAGTCAATCAATGGGTTTTTGACATCAAGGATAGACGGTGCATGGAACCTGATGAGAGCTCTTTCAACACCTGGAGCATTAGGCTCTACTAGTGGTAGCAACACCAGCACCCGATCCAGTGGTGAGCCTCCTTCGTTCTATGAATTTAGCATTGATGGTGAGGTGGTTCCACATGGTACTACGATCTACGGTGCGATATACAGATCCTTACAAACACAGTCGGCCAATGTTGTTCCTTCTAGAAAGATCTGGGCCAACGTTCCTCATGAAGTGCATTACAGAAAGGTGCAAGGATCTCCTGCAGAGTTAGACGAAGATTTATATCCATGTGATGCCGCAGAAGATGACTTGGAGTCATTAGGAGATGTCAATACTATTAACATACTTCAAATTTTGAAGATTTTGTACAACCTGAACACATCTGCTGAAAATGCAGGGGCATCGGGTACACTATTTTTGAATTACAAGCTTACAGCAAAGCTGAACCGGCAGCTCGAAGAACCATTGATCGTTGCCAGTGGTACTCTACCAGACTGGGCGGTGACTGTGACAAGACAATTTCCTTTCTTATTCCCGATCAGCACCAGAGTGTTCTTTTTACAGTCCACCTCTTTTGGATACTCTCGTTTGATCAATCTATGGCAACTCAGATCTAATCAGGAAGATCAAGGAAATCACTCGAACTCTTCCAATCTTACGAACGCTCCACAACTGGGACGCCCGGTCAGGCACAAGTTGAGGCTCTCAAGAAAGCAGCTTCTCCGGGGTGCTATCAAGGTGATGGATGGCTATGCAAGCATTCCAGGTCTCTTGGAAATAGAATACTTTGACGAAGCAGGTACTGGTCTTGGCCCAACGTTGGAATTTTATGCAAACGTTTCCAAAGAATTCAGTAAATCCAAGTTGCAAATGTGGAGATCCTTGATTGGAGATGAACCAATCACAAAGAATGCAGCTGCTACTATATCCACAGATGATATCGATGGTGATACTGAAGAACATCAACAGGACAAATATGTCAACTATCCAACGGGGCTATTCCCACGTCCGCTCACCAGATCTTTTTCTCATTACACCAAGGTAATCCACCTTTTCTCAGTTTTGGGAAAGTTCATAGCGCGGTCGTTATTGGAGTCTAGAATCATTGACTTTGCATTTAATCCACTATTTTTCCAGCTCGCAGGTGATATTGAGTGTAAGAATGACAAGAACAAATCCCGGGTATCTAAGATTGCAACACTAAGTACCGTTGATCTCGATTTGGCCAAGTCACTTACATTCCTTAACAGATTCCTTCAGCAATATGAAGAGCTTGCTTTTGATGAACGAGCTCAGGTTAAAGTTGATGGCTGTCTTTTGGAAGATGTGGGTTTGAACTTTGTTCTTCCAGGCTACGAATCTGTTGTTTTGAAGTCGGATGGTGACAATATTGACATCACTCACGAAAACTTGGAAGAATACATTGATTGCGTTCTTGATATGACGATTTGTTCGGGAGTGAAAGCACAAATTCAAGCATTTGTTGATGGTTTTGACTCGGTATTCCCATATTCATCTATTGCCATCTTTTCACCGCAAGAGTTGGTTAGACTCCTAGGAAACGGCGAAGAAGACTGGTCCGCTGCAACCTTATTGAACGTGGTTCACGCTGATCACGGTTATACCATCGAGTCTCCTACCATTCAAGCATTGATCGCAATCATGACTGAGTTTACAAAAGAAGAAAGGAGAAAGTTCTTACAGTTCTTGACTGGTTCTCCAAAGCTACCAATTGGTGGGTTCAAGGCGCTTCATCCTGATTTAACAGTTGTTATGAAACATTCAGAGAATGGATTGAAACCAGACGACTACTTGCCTAGTGTTATGACGTGTGCAAACTATTTGAAATTGCCTGATTACTCGTCCAAGGAAGTCATGAGAAAGAGACTTGAAAAAGCAATGAATGAAGGAGCCAATTCCTTCTTGTTGTCATAACTGCTGTTTCGATCTACTCTCTCGCTTCATCAAGACATCCAACTGGAATGTGTGGCTTGGAAATACATAATCCGTTTCCATTTAACTGGCTGCTGCATCTCTAAATTTTGATCATTCCGCTTACGACTCTCTTGACGCATGCTTTTCTAACACTTTTTACCCAGATATATATACTGCTACTAATAGTTATTCATCATGACATGTTACTTTTTATCCAACATTAAGCTATAGTCAGCTCTCCAGTACCGATTTTGGGCTGTTTTTCGTTCATTGTGTATCTTTATCCAGTCACACAATCATCTCTGACTGAACTATACTACTTCATCAATTGATGCAAGGATAACTGTAACCAAGTGTGTATATGTATCCACACAAAGAGGTAGAAGATATTAAAGCCAGACACGGATTCATATAAAACATATACACTATATAGAGAAGTCACGGAAAGAAGGCAATCTATGAAATACGAAGAAAAAGTAAAGGAGAGCCGTTGCTAAGAGGGTTATGAAGCTGAACGAAGATCGGTATTTCAGAGTATATATGATCTCCGTGCAGATTCTTTCTCTGTCTACAAAGTTTGATTCATACACACCACTTATAGAAGAATACAAATATGGGTTTCCCATTAACTAGAACCCTATCATTCTAGTCAGAAAAAAGTTCGAAGTATAACAATCGAGATGATGGGCAAGAATAAACACATGCCCGTGAAGGAAAACGTCTACAGATTACACGTTTCGCGTAAGCACTTGAAGCCAACTTGAAGCCATCTTGAAGCCAACTGTACCCGTTCCAAAAGAAAGGGCACCACAGTGGCATCGCTGACAATGTCTTCGAAGAATACAACTCGGATATTTCAGTGAATTTGGGAAGTGACAGCTTATTTCCCACAAAAGACCAAGTCTTAACACGGCGAATGAGAAGGCCATCCAATGGCAGAAATGGGGGTGGACCTACAAAATTGACCATTGCACCAGCAATTGTGCTTCAATAACGCCATCAACACATCTCATTTCAACCTCAGTTGTGAAGCATTTCCACCCATGTTACAAATCGTATCGAATGAGCTGGAGAGTGTTAAAGTGATCTTGAAAGTGAATGCTGGAACTCAGGTGCGAAGCATACGTCGAGAGTGGGTTTCAAGACTCTATTCGATGGCCTATCCAGGTTTGGAGTATCAATTAAAGGTGGGTGGATGGGGCTGCAGTTTCAGGGCTTCAACATGAGTACTTGTTGAAATCAATTGATGTTCAATGGAGGCATCTATGAACTGCAACGTGGAAGAGGGGAGAAGAGGTCAAGCGCGCATTTCAAATCGCCTAAACGAAAAAAAAGACGGCATTTTCAAATGCTGATTTGGGGACCTTCCAGAGTTATAGAAGCTTTGCTATTTTTCCAGGGTATCTTTCACCTCTCAACGGCGCTGTGATTTCCAAGTCGCAAAGCTATGTATCCTTGGAGAAGATTTCCAGGATGCCGTTGGTGTGGCCTTTCTGTTGGAACAGATACAACTGACTTCAGATGCTTGTGCGAGACCGTTTATCTGCGAACAACATCGGTCACGGCATTGTGTTTATTCCTGCTCATTTCGATTGTTATGCTTCTATCTCTTTGCTGGCTAGAATGAGAGGGTTCTGGTTAGTGGAGATCACATGTTTGACTTCTTCTAGAGGTGTGGTGTGTATGAAACGAAATCTGCAAACACAGAAAGGGTGTGTGCAGGAGTTTGTATGCGCGCTGAAAAACTTATCAAACTTATCTCGTTTGGGCACCGTACCCCTCTCAGCAACCGTTCTTCCTCTTCTTCCTGAAGGATACATATAAATACTTGATGGCTATTATAGTTACACCAAAGGAGGCAGTTATATAGGTTTAGCCAATGCTTGTTATTTGTTAGTTGAAACAAAAACAATGTGAAGAGCCACATCAGATCTGATATGAACAGATGGTTAAACATCAACAACAGCACCGATTGGCACTCGGCAACACCGTGGTCTTACATTTTTTGATCTCCTCTGTTGATACAAACACGTCAGAGATTATAAAATACACTGGCACGGCAACGATAGCGTGAATAAGGGTGACAAGCCTCACTCCACCTGACAGAGAATTACAAGGTGAAGCTTTTCAGCGTCGTGATACAAGACCTTCGTGTGGAAAACAAGCGTTTGATTTTACATGGTTGTGTAGCCTGGCCCATGGTGCTTCGACTGATGCAAATGCATGTATTGGAACATGTCGTTCTGAGTCACAGTGCTGGGTGATGTTGAGGGCGTTGGATCGTCCTGATACGCGGCCGCACTAGAAAAAGTGGCTTCACCAAATTTGCAATTGTGATTCAGCCAGACTCACCACTGCCTTCTAGAGGGCACCATTCGATGGGAAATTGATGAGGGAACACGCTACAATGGTCATAGAAGTTGAAATTTCCCTGCCATACGATGTTTTCTACACGGGAATTATACCCATTAGAGAAATGCGGATAACTTGTGTGTTTCTGCACTTGATGGAAATTTGAACACATGGACATGATGCCTAGGACTCACTCTTTCCAATGACATGTGTTTTGGACGTATTGGACGGGTGTGGATGTGCCCAGGGTGGGGCACTTTTCAAAACGATGCTCGACAAAAAAAGGGAGATCTGGCCAAGTGGTTATGTGCATGACGCTCGCTCAGCTTTTTGGTTTTTTTTAAGTGGTTCAGATCTTGGCGTA